>JAYKAV010001033.1:695358-782583 GCA_035582835.1 Phoebastria nigripes | reverse complement strand
GGTGGTGAGGCACTGGAACAGGTTGCCCAGAGAAGTTGTGGATGCCCCATCCCTGGAAGTGTTCAAGGCCAGGTTGGATGGGGCTTTGAGCAACCGGGTGTAGTGGAAGGTGTCCCTGCCCATGGTATGGGGTTGGAACTAGATGATCTTTAAGGTCCCTTCCAACCCAAACCATTCTATGATTCTATGACATCTTGTCATAGGACAAGCCATTGGGTATCTTGGGCTCATGCCAAAGCACCCTGAAGATAAGGAAGGAGATTTTGAACTAATCTCAAGACACAGATGAAAAATCTGATTCTCAGAGGCTTCTAGATGAAAAATATTACAGAAATTTTTCTATTAAATAGAAAACATATGACTCAAACATAAAAAGATGTTTAAATATAACTATAATAATTTAATGTTTTTTTTATGAGAAACATTAAAATTAAACAATATAGTACTTGGTCTATGCCCTCCTCAAATCAGCGCTTGTCAGCCATAAGGAAAACACAAATTCACCCCTATTATGTCCCAATTAATCTGATCATTTAAATGGGGTAAAATATTTGATATCATGGCTGTTTTTACAGAAATCATATCTTCATATAGCTGTGTCGACTTGTTTTTAACGTACAAAATTATTTGAGTTGTACATAATTTCATTTTCATTCTGGCTTCAGGAAATAAGCATAAGTTATTCTAACCCCAACTCAAAAAATAGTGACCCTTTGAAACTGATATTGCTCCAGTCCTCCTGCAGATTTGCCACCATCACGTTAAAAAGACCCTATCGGTTGTCTGAAGGCTTCACAAAGCTGTAATGAAAAGTAGGTTTAACCTTAGCTTGCAGATAATGTTTTTGGCTTAGGAGAAATTTTGTGTAAACCAGTGCTTTGAAATTTAATCCTATGGGGGTTAAAAACAAGACTGTTGTTTCTCATGGAGGGGATTTAATATTTGGATTAACCACTTGATTAGAAAGGTTATGACCTTTGTTTATGGAATAGCTTCTGTATTTTTAGCCCAAAAGGAAAGAAAGCTTTGATGTACAGAGTGCTGATAGTGAAGTATGTATTTTCACTGGGGAAATGTTATGTGCCAGTTGAGGAGAAGGAATGAAGTCTAATGAGGAACCCAATGTGCTTGTTGAATAACCATGTGTGCATGGAGGGGAAACAACCAAAGCGACAAACTTACCAAAAACTTCCTATATGAAGATATAAAACCTGTTAGAATATTGCTGTATTTCTGTTGGAAAACCTCTTTTTGGAAGACCACGTGCAAGCTTCTTAAACACAGTAATGAACTCTGAAGATTCAAGAATAAAAGTTTCAGAAGGAAAAATATCCTGGATTCTGAACTGGGATCTCGATAGAAAAGCTAATTAAACAAAAACTAACAAAGCAGCTAATGAAAGTTCAGGCTCCACTTCACAATTCCACCTTACTCTATAACCACTTTTTTTCCCCCTTTCCAGCTCCCCCACTTCTTCCACATCAAGTGTTCTTTACAGTTATTCGTGAGATAGCTGCCACTAGAGGTCAGATGTTTATCATTCTCTTTAGTGTCATTAATAACCATTAGTGCTGTACGGTTTGAAAACAACATCACTGCAAACTGCCTAAAATTATTCTCTTTCTTATTTATTTATATGTAGATATAAATRCAAATTAGAAATCAGAGCAAAGATGAATTGTGAATTTACACCGAGCTTATGTGTTCTTTAGAAATCAGAACACTTAAAACTTAGTTAGAATTTCGTGTAAGAAATTTGTAGTTTTTAGTGTGCTATGTACAAAGATGAAATTTCCCAACACGCAAAGAAACGTTCATTGATTTGAGTTATTGCTATACCAAAAATAATAGAGAAGCTATAGTCTGCACATTAGTAATGGTGATGAAAATAATTGTTAGATGCGGGATTTGTACTTTTTGAATTGTGTACAGCGTTTTTTTTACAGTAATTTGTACCAGCCCAAAGTAGATGAATATGCTTCTCATTTGGTGATGGGTACTCCTGTCCCTTGCATTTAGACTGGGTTCTGGTAGGTGAACAGTGAGATGATGTGGACTAGCAATGCAGAACCCACAGTCTGACTTAAACCAAAATTGCCAGAGGGATATTAGATTCAAAGAAATCAAGTCCTCACAAATTACGTAAAAATTGGCAACTGAATAGTCAAAAGCAACACAGATTAGTGTTTGCCTAGTGATGTGGTCTCTTACCACTGCAAAAGCCAGTAGCCAGCTGGGCAGGCAGCACGAGCATAGGAACCATACAATGTGTGTATGTATAGAAATAGTTTTACTAAATTAAGTCCTTAATTTTTCCAGCTTGCTCCCAAGCTCTTTATTAATTACACAATCGGTAATACTACCTCGTATAAAAATACAAAGAATGTAAAAAGTTTATTGGGTTTGGTCTTTCCCAACGAATGCAGTGAATATTCATACAGACTAACACAAAGAGAACAATCATTCCAGGTCCAAATATATAATCTTTTCACAGATCATGAACACGTATATATTTTTATACAGGATCATAACATACTGGTTTGCTGTGCGTATCAATTGCTCAGAAGTGCCGAAGAAAAGTCAAGAACTTAATTTGTTCAAATAAGATGCTATTTAGACCAATTAACTAAACCAGCACAAGGTGGTGACATCACTGCAATTGTATCTAGCTCCGCAGAACTCCACCTATGCTATTGCACTCCCAACACCAGGTCTCCATAGGAATACTCATTAAAAGATCTTATGGTGATGCCATCTATAGGCCAATGGCATGCGATAGCCTGTGCAACAGGTATTTAGTAAGCAGCCCTACAGTCACTTGGAAACACACGCAGACTACATCCAACTGATTAATGGTGTTTCTTAAAGGACCAAAACAGCTCAGCAAAAGGAAGGAAGCTCCTCACTTAACCTTCTCTTTCGTGAAACTATTTTCATGACGTGCCCCTGTTCCACAGACCTAAGCAAGAGGAGATTGTTTTGCTTTTTATGGAAGAGAGAAAAAACCATCTTTGCTATCCTTCCCTTGTTAAATAAAACAGTTGGGTTCAATAGTTTGTCAGAAACCATTCAGTAGTAAAAAAAGAGCCCTAGGCTATCCGGATGCAGCCCTTTGGGTGTGTGCTAAGCAGCCCCAAGCATCGCTGCCATTCCAGCACTTTAAACTTCTGGTTTTGCTAGCTTTTCACTGGAGACACTTCTCCCCAGGAAAATCTGGAGAGAATCCAGCTTCTCTTTAAATGTACTCCACCTGATACGCAGAGTATCTCGAGTAAACTGCACAGAGACGATCTTCAAAGCTTACTCTTTCCTTCACTACTTCTTCCAGAAGGCAGGAAATTCTCTTACAAAGATTTCTGTGACGGGAACAGCAATCATTATATATGTCCCGGAGCACAGCCTTTTATTCATTGTCATCACTGTGTTTTAAAAATATTCTCCAGGTATGTTTGAAATACATAATTGGAATTTGTGATGCACTCTGTACCTCCATGCAGAATTGCAGGGGACCCTCAGTGCAACGTTTTAGAATCCTGCCAGGCTGAGGGATGATCACTGAAAAACTCAAAGCGTGCCGATTCCGAACTTCAGAGAGATTCAACTTTATTATCGATTAGATAAACACAATAATTGATTAAACAGCTGGCAGCCAACTTTTAAAGGGCCTTACTCCCTTCTCTTTCCTAGACTTTCTCCTAATTTGTGTTCATTTTGATCAAGAATCAAGCTCCAGAACAACATAAGACATATTGAAATTACTGTGGAAAGTCATAGGCCAGAAATTAAAACAAATCTTTATCATTTTCAAGACCATAATTCAAAAAATTGCACTTTTCTTCTCAGAAATGCAGGCCACTTCAGAATCTGTTTGTAAACCTTTTTTTTTTTTTTTTTGTTTTTAAAACCTTCATCACAGCACCTGACTAATCTCAGGGCTGCTCTAGAGCTCAGGGGAGCTCTGCGATACATTGTTCAGGTTACCAGTAGTTAAAAGGTAAACCTGTAATTGTACTGTTAGCTGTCATGACACAAGGGAACATACAGAAGCAGAAGTCCATTTCCCTTATTGGCTCAAGTCTCTTCTAAGTTACCTGATTATATTTTAAAAGTTGCTTTTCACTTGGTAAAAGGATTCCTGTAACTTCACTAGTGTTTTACACTGAGGAATAAAGCGTTATAAGGGCAAGGCTCCGCAAAAAGATAAGGTCCACCGTGCTTATTTGATTCAATACTGCATCTATAAGAAAGTCTGGCTTTTCTTTTTGAACTTTACGTGGAGCTACACATTTAAAAGAAACAATACAGTGAATATTCAGAGAGCCTTGATATTCACCAAATCTCTGCAATCAGTGAGCTTTAGAGACAGCTGTAAAATCAACCATATTCCAGGTGAATTGTGAATTTTGTTAGAGATTTTAAGCCTTTTTGATTAAAAAAAAAAAAGCCACCTGGAGATGGTCATTTCCTGGAGTTACAATCCCAGACAGGAATGTAAGAGTGATTTTACATTGCAGAAACTGAATCAAGACATCAAATTCACATGGCTTCAACTTCAGGGTCTAAACATGGGGAGACTGTATCGTAAATTTCTTTGTGTTGGGGCATGCCAGTCTCCCCTCTCTTCAAGAGACAGATAGGCTCAGTTTTTCTTCTAAGGGTTATGATTCAGATGTTATGACCATAGGCTCATAAAATCTTTCGGGATCTGGCCCAATATGAAGAACTGCAGACAGTATCAGAGATGGATTGTTGCTTTCTCTGCTACAAAAGTCTCTTTGATGATTTCAGAAGAAAGAATAAATATTACAAAGCTTAGAGTACCAGTCAAATGATTTAGGAATAAGGAAGAACTGTGGTGCTACAAGTTTATTTGGGGTTTTGAGGGGTTGGGGTTTGGTGGTGGGGATTTTTGCTAGTAGAAGTAAATCTTTTTGTCCTTGTTCAAAGGACGAATGGATATTCTTATAAGCAGCAGAATGGAAAAAGGGTGCAAGCTGTTTTATGTCCAGGTTTTTTCTAGTCTCTCCACCTTGTTTTTAACATGGCTTGATGCAACATAATCACTGGTACAGAAGTCCACAGTTACTCAATGTCCATTTACTTCATGCAAATATTTTTGTTATGATAGAATCATTACTTTAGAGGATGGCATAATTGTCCTGTTACTATTTTTAACCAGCTGCTGGTAATACGAAACTATTCAGAGAGTACTGTAGAATGCTACTCCATGGTTTGCTAAAACTGGATTTAGGGTTTACTTTAGTGGTTTTGATGGCTAAGTTGCTCAGATTCTGCTGTCTGTGCCATAAAGCTTTGTCTGCATCTGAGAACGTCCTCAGAAGAGGGACTACAACGTTTTGATCCTATCAGAGAGTGATTTAAACAGAAAATGTTTCTTTTTTAGGTATAAATTATTTCGGGGGGGNTATTCTTTGTTATTTGTAGAGACAAAATTTTATTAGGAAGAAAAAAATATTAGTTTAAGGGAAATCACCTATTTGTGTTCTTGTAACGCTGTAAGAAAAATGCAAAGGGAAATATTTTTAAATGAGAGAAAACTGGTTCTATTAAATCTGAAAGTCATGGTGTGCTTTCCAGCAAATCTGAATATAATTTTGGTAGGTAGGCACTCATCTTCATTTCATGCAGATGGTGCATGAGACGGTGCACTGTAATTTTTCTGTTTGTTGGGGGTTTTTTTAATAACTTTCAGGTTTTGTCTCTCTTCTACACCGGTGAATCTGGCAAGGCAAAAATAATCACAACATTTTTATCTCACAGAACCCCCCAAAGAAGAGATAAAACCTGCTCACAGGGTATGGGATGGACGGGTTGCATGGTACTAATAGAGACGAAAGGGCAGCAGTGTCGATAGCTGTCCTGCCTGCAGGCTCCACTCAAAGTTCTTCACTGTCAACAAAGTACAATTTGAAGGTCTCCATTTCTTTCCTCCACGGTGTTTCTGCATCTGGTACGTCTCAGCAGTCCATTATTTTCCTTTTTTATTTATACCAGCTTCCCACTCCTGAGCCTCAATCTGAACACCACTCATAAAAATCCATGAAGCATGCTAAGTCCAAAGCGGCATTAACAAAACATACGTGCCATGTCAAGTTTTCATCATGACCTTTATCGTGACCCTTGTGTTCCCCCGCTCTTCCTGGGTGTTATCTCCTGCTGTAGCATAAACTCCTCGGGGAGGAGCTGTCGTTTATTTGCTGTAAAGCACTCTGCTCTCCCGTGATGAATAAAAAATAACAACGGTGGGTTACAGTATGCACAGCATGAAGGACGTGGCTGCCAAGAACGAAGGCTTGATCCTCGCGTTCCACAAAAAGAACGGCTCAGTGTATTTAGCACATTGCTCCAAGTTATTAATCCAGCGAATAAAGGTGKGGGGGGTAGTTCCTAAGGCATATGAATATTTTTTCAAAGTAAGTTTTAATTCTGCTGGAGCAACAAAGCCTTAGAATTGAATTACCTAATTTTTACTAGCCCTATGATGACTTGTAATCAGGAATGGAAAAACAATATAAAATAGTAGACTACTGTATCAAACATATTTGCTCAATAATCTTTTTGGTATCCAGGAGCTTATCAGAAACCTCGTATCAGGTACAGGCTGCTCTGGGTACAGCCTGTTGTTTCTCGCTGGAACGGTATCCAGTTCAGCTCTCCAAATTCAGAAAGCTGCAAACAGATGTATATTGCAAGAAGCATTCAGTATAGATTTTCATACATTTGTATTATCAAACTTCTCTTTTAACGCAGGGTTTGTCCCTTCACTACGGAGTAACTCTACCTGGAGGCTATTTAGTGAACAGCCTTGCTGGACTCGGGCCCGCTGGACACTGTTTGACATTGTGTACAGAAGAGAAAAGCAGGGCCACCAGATTAGCAACCAAATCTAAAACTGATTTCAAAGTACGTTCTCTGGTAGTACAATACACATCTTTCAAATTTATGGACGTGAGTGGATATCTGAGAAAAACATGAAATCAACCATAATTTATCCAAAGACAGCCTGACTTTCATGAACCATAGGGACAGATAAAATGTGAATACCTTCCAGAAGAAAACACTGTAGCTAGGTCTCAAAGGCGACTAAAGTCTGACTAGATTAATTTAACATCTGTGGGTGTATTTCTAAATCAAAGCATCATTAGTGTAATATATATACCAGTTGTAAAGTTTCTGTTTCTGGAGTGAAAAAAACAATGTAAGAGCTAGAAACAGAAAAAATAATGAAAAAGGGTTAGTTGTTCCAACTGGGCTCTTCTAGGAATTACAGAGTTTAAAAAAAATCAGGATTGTATTAATATTTTATTTTTAATCAGAGATTAATTGGGTTTGGATTAATTACATTTTGATTCCACTATTCCACTCTGATTTTTTTAAATGTATAGTTCACCTTTATTTACTTGATAATACATATTTTCCTGTATATAGTTCATGGGATTGTTAGTGGGATAGTGACTGATTCAAGTCTTTGTCTTTTCTCTAAGAGCAAATGAAAGTTGTTAAACTGTCTTACGATCTTTAGCTATGTATAGGCAAAGAGCGCTCTACAAAATTAAGTGATATGATAAGATTTTGCCCCAAAGAACTGAATACTCAGGTAAACAGCAGCAAGAATTCTAGTACAATTATGTTGATAGCATCAATGAAGAGTTGACTAATTAAAAAAAAAAAAAAGTTTGCAAAAGAAATGGGGCTTTAAGGACTGATATAAAGATGACAGGAAAGGACAGTGGGTGCTTGTTAAGAAGGACATTGCCCCAATCAAGGGGTTTGAAGATAGGGGGGAAGAAAAGAGGAGTAAAACTAATATTCGTGCTATGGGAAACCAAACGACTCAATCGTGATTTCAACCACTCCTTGATCTACTTTTAAATATCCAAAGCAAGTGGCCTTTACCACCTTCTTCCAAGGTGTGGTTTAACAAACAACTGAACTGATGTAATACCTCACAAGGGGGAAGATCTCACTTCCTCCTGCCCTCTTCTGAGGTCCTCTCCTCACCCTTGTGCCTGCTGTGGTGTTCGGTGGCTCCCGGCTGAGTCAACTCAACTCAACAACTCACCTCACCTCACTAACCTACAGAAAACTATCCAGTCTTTTTGGCAGGTTAGCGAGTCGAATTTTGACTCACTAAGGGGTTTGAAAAATACCAAAGCCCAAAGAAGGTAAATGGTGGAGCCTGTGCCTGAAGGAAGGGGTAGGAGAAGAGAATGGGATTTTCTGTTTTCAGCAACACTGGGCGGCTACATCGACATTATCCCAAAAGACTACTCCGCTGCCAGAACACCATAAAATACAGTTCTGTAGTCTGTGACACCTCGGTTTGAGGATTTCTTCCTGACTCAGTTTCCAGTCCTAAAATTAGCCTATGGCATTACCCTTAATAAGAAAAAAGACGCATTTTCACTTTGTGTTGTAATTAGAGCTTTACTGGGCTGAAAAAAAAGGCTTGGGTTTGTTTTTACTTACACCAGAGCACTTGTCTTAGAGCACAGTAATATGTAATAGTTAATCTAACTGTAAAATCTGAAGTGGAGAGACAGCACTTGTAATTCTACCACCAAGTAATTAGGTGATGTCAGCACACTCACACCCTTGGTTAATCTAGCCTCATTTACCCTATAATAACATAACAGTGCCTTGCCTTCACCCCACTTTTTCAGTGGCACAGGTAGCTTGCTCTACGTATGTTGCATTAAAGGCTTTTTGTGTGTGTGTCTGTGTCTGTGTTTGTGATGACAAACCTGCTGATATGCGGGAGAGTGACAGGGCACTTTATCTTTTACATAGCTTCAACAGGTAAACTCCCAGAATGTAAACATTTCAAGACGAGACATATAGGGTAGGTATACAGACAAGACTTCTTTCTTTCCAGATTAAATAGAAATAAACTGGAGGTATACTGAGCTATCGGATACATTTGAAAATCCCAGTCTGGACATTAAACAAATATTTGTAATGCTGAACCCCAGGATAAACAGCAAATATTTTGTGTTCTTTAGCAAATATTTGCAGAGTTACACAGAGATGAATTAGGTAATCAAAGAAACTGGAATCAGGTAGCATGACTCAAAATGGATGCACAACTCTATGATATAGCTCTAATTAAACACTCTTGTACGATGCTTCTTGTACTTAACTTCTTCTGGAACGGCATCGGTGATCCACCTGGTGCGTTTGCCTGTCCTGTCATCAGCGTTTCCCAGTGGCTTGGGAACCTTTGGGGTCTCCAGCTATGGCTGTTGAAAAAGGGAACCCAGACAACAAGTGTATGCGAACCCCGAGAGGTAGGCAGCTGGCAGGAGACCAGCTTTTGAGTAGTTGCTGCTTCACGTTCAAACATTATGAATTTTGTCTGCCAGTTTCTAGAGCCAAATGTACCTCAAGCCATAAACAGGAGGTAAAAAGGGAGAAAGGAAGAGAATTATATTAATATATGCAAAAGTTAATAACTATTTAAAAAAAATGGGGGAAGCCCTTTAAAATAACTCAGTTAAAAGCTAAACATCTGGTGACACTAGTATGCAGAAAAGGAGACTTCAAAGGCCTGCTGCTTATAGAAGTCCTTGCTGTTGCCTTTTTTAGACAATATATCCAGATTTTTATTCTGGCTCTCGCTGCATTTGGAGTGAGTGAAATGATCTGAGAAAAGGTTTCTTTGTGTATTTTTTTTTTAACTGGCAAGACGTTAGCTCAGGGATTATTATGAGAAAAAAAAACTGTTTGGAAAATACTCTGAATATTGCAAATATCATAGGAAAGCTTTGGAAAACATCCTGGATTTGCATCCAGCTCTGAAGGCAACAATTTTTATTTCTTGCAGGTTCAGTATCAAATTATTTCCATGAGGTTTCCAGAAGTGAATGGAGCATTTCAGGCACGGTTTCACTAGAGAGAGACGGGTCTAGCTGCACAAGGATCTGTCGTGTGTGATTTTGTTTACTTCTGCCTGTTTGCTAACCTCCAACTTCAGTGAGTCATGGTATTTTTACTATCATGCTATCCATTCCATAGGCTTTAACACACTTCTCCGCTTAATTATTAACAAAGTCCAAAGGTATCCACCCCTCTCCCACACAGATCTTCCAGCTAAACACAGCTCYGAAACCTCTTCTTATTTAAAATAGTTCTTTACGGTTTGGATAAATACAGTGTTAGTAGTTGATGCTTTTGTGCTGCTGAAATGATGTCCTTCCCCAGTTCTCCAACCTCAGAAGGCTTTCAATGTTACGACTCCTGCTACTGCTTACATTCCTCATGTCCAAACAACCGGGACTTGCCCGCACTCCAGTCCTACAGACATCTTCTGGCTTTGCTCCTCATGATCCAGTTGAAAATCACCTCCTTTTCCAGGACTCCCTATAGCCGCCTTCTAACTAAAATAAGCCCTTTACTCTCTTTCCTTATCCCTCAGATCACCTGCTACAGTCATCTTCTCTGTTTCTTTGGTCAGGCTTGACTGTGGTTTGATGCCAGGCTGATTTCAGAGGTAATGCAGATGGAAGGAATTCAGCCAGCGCTCCTTCATCACAGCACGCCACCTCTCCAGGACATGGGGCTGTGCTGTGAGTTAGATCAGGAAATCATTTTTATTTCCTGCTGCTCTTTTTTATTATTTTTCAGTGGAACAGGTCCCCTGATCTGGTTCACAGCACAGCACTGCAAAGAGCTGGAGTTGGGAAAATTGAGGAATGGTGCAGTATTTCACAAGGGCAAAAAAGCTGGAACTGGGTGTTGGGATGTTTCTGAGGCCACAGGATCAGAAACCTGTGTCCTTTCTGCCACCAGTCTGAGATGAGCCTTCCCTCAATTTCTAGCAAGTAACAAGCTTGTTAATACATCTTATAGCACAGTAAATCTGCGTGTGTTTTCAAATCTCATCTGACCTCCCTCTTCTGTTTACTTTCTGTGTTATTTAATGTCTTGTTTGCAAATTATTTTATCAAACACTTTAAAAGATTTTAGAAGTACAGTCTTGCTTTAAAAAGAATCTATCTAGGACTTAGTTATGAGCAGTTCCTGTTCACACAGCAAAGCTGACCAGTGTAAAGAATAGTGAGAAATACTTGAAAGAGAACATGGACAGTCGAAGTGTGAAGGAAAAACTGGTACCTGCAAAGCATCAGCCCAACTATATGTGTGTTGCTTTTGTTTAAAAATCTGACTTGTAGAYATGCAATTATTGAGCAAAGAGCCCAGAAATGGAATATATAATTGTTCTTCATACAAGGCAGTTCTAGCACACGCTCAGTATATCAGTTGTGAATGCTGGAAAAGACTGGGTGTAGCACAGTGAGTGTTAGTCATGGCCTGGAAACAGCGTAGGAAAACAATTTAAGCTGAATAGTTACTCAGCTAATTGCTTTGAGTAAGTCTCAGATTTACACACCCTAGAACACAAACTCAACATTTTTACTTGATAGTATGAGACAAATACTTGCCCTTCCTCCAGGGAGGAAAAAAATCTAAGAGGCTTTCTAAAACTGCATTTGCAGTAGTACAAGCGATCAGGAAAAGAAACTGCTTGCATCAAGGGTCTTGGAGGACTGCAGAACTGTGATTAGGTGAGCTCTGGAAAATGCACTGGAGTGCATACAAAGTACCAGTGCTGCGTGGTGCGCATCCTACCTGCTCGCCACGTGCTACCACTCTGAAAGCAGCATGCAACCTGTACTTTCCCTTTAATTGCCTCAGTAAATAAAACCAAAACAGCTTAGCTTTAAACTCACCTTCAAAAGCCACTGGACTTTGCACCAAAACAAATATACATGCACATGATTCACACTGACTCTCCTTGGGTGCTCTGGCAATAACACAACTTTTAAAATCACAGCATCTGCTTGCTAAATAAACGTGCTTACACCTTTGGTGCATGAAGAACTTGGTCTGAAGTGTACGTACTTAGTATGGTGGCAAATGTAAGTTCCAACTTCAGTTTTAATTTCTGCACTTGGACTGAATTATTTACAAAGAGATGAGATCATGGCAAGCTGACATTTACATGGTAATTCCTGCTTGAAATCTGCATGAAACATGAGCAAAGGTGCAGAAACTACTGAAGCTTAGATTAAGGCTACAACTAAAGCCAGACAAGAATAAGTAAGTATTGATGGAAGTATGCTGGGAGAATTTACCACTTACAGCGTAAGCTAATCTAGGCACACAAGGGAGTACATACATGCAGAAGTATATAGGAGGACACCTTTTAAAGAAAACCAAGCGGAAGTTGCTAATAATTGCATTACAAAACACGTTCCACCATACATTCTTTCCTGCTTTTTTGTTCTGGTGTGTCTTGCTAATATACAAGCTCTTCAGGGAAAGGGCAGATTTTCTGTGTGATTATTAAAGGACAGTAGGGAGAGCACAGGGTATTACAGGAAAGAGGGGTTGGGAATTGGAAGCAGACGTCAGAGAGGGGTACAGAGTTGACATAAATAGTGAAAAGACTTGAGAGGGACAGTAAAGCATAGCTTTAGCTGGAGAGGGGGAAGAACGGAGGTCAGACAAGATGTTGCAATAGTCAACTAATGAGTAAGATATGAATCACAGTTATGGTGGTGATGACAGGGAGAGATTTTAAAGATGTCGTCCAAGAAGAGAATCTCAGTGAGATAGATAAAACACCGAATCTGAATCTGAGATTGGGGAAAAAGGGGCAACAAAGACTTCATTGAGCCAACAGAGCAGAAGTAGGAAGAAGTGAGAAGCCTGGATAAGAAAAGAAACTCTTGCTTTGAAATAGGAAACATTCAAAGAGTATTCAGTAGAAACAGTATTTCAGTAGAAATAGTATTTCAATAGAAATACAGGGATCAATAAATAAAAATGCATTAAGCAATTAAATTAAGAATTAATTAAATTAAGAGTACATCTATTTCCAAGGATAATAGGAAAAAACCTTACATATGGGAGGAAACTGTTATCCCTTCAGTGACACATCATAGCAAGTACCATGTGCATCAAAGGAAGGAGCAAAAAACCCCAGTAACAGAATAACAAAACTTCTCCCTCGTTCAAGATACGGAGCAGCCATTTGTTTTCTAAAATTGTGTAATTTTATTATACTAAGTCTAACTGATTTTTTAGCAGTTCTCAGAGACAATAAAACCATGAATAAATCCACTAAATCCTGCTGAATCTGGTAATACAGTGTCCAGTACAAAAAGAAATGTATAGAAAAGTAATCTTACACTGGAGGAAGAAACGATTCAGATGAGAAGGTAGGGGGGATTTGGAAAAGAAGAGCACAGTTGAGTTTTAAGAGTAATTGTTTATTCCCATAAACTGTTTTCAAGTTGATAGWTTCCCCTATAGTTCCTTCACATCCTGCTGAAGGCTCAAGTGTGGGCTTCTCCTCAGAAAAAGCTTGGGGGGGTACTGTTTTCCCCCTCTCTTTCAGTTCACCCTTAATGTGTGCATCCTGCATTACTGTAAGAAAGGTGCTTCCTCACTGCTAATAGTTTTTCTTTAAAGAAGAACTTCTGTATTAAAATGGAGAAATGAAACGGACTGACATTAATAACAAGGGGGGGAGAGAACTGTCACATTAAAAAAATGTTAATTCAACAGTTCTCAACATTGCTGCCAATAATAGCTATCCATAGCAATGATGACAGCACCAGCATAAGAAGAATATTGGTTATTAGAGAAATTCTAAACATTTTGGGTTAAGAAGGGTTAATTGATAAGTTTAAAGCACCATCGTCTTACATGCAACTGTTCTTAGTCTTTTTGACACAGGAAGAGAAGTACGGACATCTGGAATGTTTGATCTTGACACTCTGACAAATAATGAATTATTTCACTAGTAAGTAAAGAGTAATGAGCAAAGTCACTTTCAAATATGGACAGAAATGATCTGAATGACTGAGTCCATACCTTGCATTGATGGGATGGCATGGTAAACATCTCTAATGAAAATTAAATGTAAATAACAACTTTAATCGCTTATTTTGTTGGGAAATACAATTTCAGCTTAGATTTGAAAAAAAAAAAAAAATCCAATGTCTAAATAGTTTTGTGGAACATCAGACTTGTGTAAACCTGTAACTTGCATCCTGGTTCCATCCAAAACCTGTCATATTAAGATGAGGCAGGTTAACCTCATATGATTTATCTTAAAACATTTTCGTTTATCACCTTTAGTCTTAGAGCTTTGTTCTAATCCAGCAGAGAGACGTGTATCTAAGAACAACCAACGCTCAAAACCAACCTGCCCTAAAACCAACAACAAAGCAAAGTAGCACAGATGTTTCCGTAACAAGACTGCTATGCTGGGACAGAGCTTCATAATGAAAGGTCAGGATGGATAAATCTCACAGGTCTCCTCTGCTTCACCAGTTTGCTTGGTGGTTGTTTTTTTTTAAGGGGGTTGATTTGGTGAGAGAGAACTGCTCTCTTAACAATAATTTGCATACTGTGTATGCACATAACCCATGTATTAACTTAAATAAATCAGATGTAATCATCTCCTGTTCATTATCACATGGGACTTTTGGTTTCGACTTATTTTGACCAGGCACAAATGGGCAGGATTCAGCATGCACAAAATTATACGCAAAAAGTCTTAAATTACACTCAAATAGTTTTCTGTACTTCTGTTAGTGACCTCTGTTCATAAAACTTGTTGTCTTGTGACAGTCCAGCCACTTTTATTCTTTTAAGAAGAGTAATTTAATAATATTAAAATAATTTTCATTTAGTACATGTTAGTTCAGTAAAACTTCAGTACTCACACAAAGAGAAACAGAACCATACGTATGCTATTTCAGCTTATAAAATGCTGGCTACGATGCTCGGTCTCTGCAGTTCCYGTTCAATCAAATACCTAAATGGGAAGGCTCTATTTTACTTATTATATCGACTTTGTCAGGAAAGTCTTTCATGATGACCCAGCAAAAACGAGGCACATATTGTCTGTTAAAATCTCTATCATCAGATCAGCAAGAGAAACCACAGCAAATATTTGAGCACAGGGTCAGCCCACTTCCTGCGTTTTACCCGTAGTTGGAGGAGGTGGCAAAGGCGCTGCCAATTTTTGCTGGTATAGTCCGTTTCCCAAACTTCTGAATGAGTTTGTGCTGACTTGGATCTCCTCATCTGCTTCCACAGAATTGTTACGAGAGGCTCCGTATCTGGCCTTTAAATAAATGGAAAGGCGTTTTTGTTTTGCAAATGAAAACATTTTGTGACAGAAATGCTGCGCATGACCGTGGAGACCTCTGACAAAGCCAGCTGGCTACTGGGAAGATGGAAAATCAACGACTGCACAAGTCTGGCTGCTTGTTTCACAACTGTCGAGCTGTTAGGCAATAGTAATATGGTTATTGCATATTAATAGAATATAACACTAATTAAAGCTTATTCCAGCTAAAAGCCTAGTAAATAATCTAATTTCTGATTTCTAAAAGCTTGTGCATTTAAATAGCTAATGGATGTTTATGATATTTAGTATGTTATTAAGATTTGAATTGCGATAAAAATTTATACAATCCAGTCAGTAATCTACACTTAAAAAGTGCTTTCGGTACAAAAGGAATCAGTACGGTCTCCTGGGTAAACATTTTAAATGCAGGATACATTCTCCTCCCTCACTACAGATGCTTTCTGCAACACCAGCCATTTTTATGGACAAAAGCTATGCAACTTCTTTGGAAGAAAACACTTCCWAAACAGGGATTAAGAGAGCTCTTCTCCATGTCTGGGATAACACAGTCCTCTTCGCTGACCATGCTGCAGATGGAGGTTGCTACGAGTTTGGTTATCAGCGAGTGTGGGATGGGGAGCCCACAGCCCATAAACAGGAAACAGCCCACAACTCATTTTAAATTCCAATAAATATTTTGTGGTTTTACTGCCTTTGGGACAGCGTTAGTGTGCGAGCCAGGACAAGATGTATGAAACATCTATTTGCTCCTCAGAAAAGCTAGCTGAGCTCGACAGCTAGGATAAAGCCTGGACAGCCTAGCATGCCTCTCACTGGCAACAGAGAAGCCCTGATGTRGTGAATCCCTCAAAATGTGTATATTCCCAAGGCAAAAGCCTGCAGCCATACCAAGATCTTACTTTTGAGAATTGTACTGCAGCGCTGGTACAATGTCACCTCAGGGACCATCAATACAAGTATGCATGCAAACAGACCTCCTAAATCCAGTCTGAAAGTTCATTATGGAAACTCAAATACAAGTGTCCTCATTCTCCACAGCTTCCTTGCCAAAACAAGAGGGGAAACAGTTTTAAGAGCTGATCACATACCCAGAGAAAACCAATATATATTTGTAATGGCACAGAAGCTTATTCTGTTTGTGTATATTTCAGAGGGAAAAGAAAGAAAGAAAAACCAAACTGAATGAAAAACTCGTCTGCTCAGATAACATCTTTTATAGAAATAGTCCCTGATCCTTGTTATCAGCTAAGCTAGGTTACACACAGACTGTGGGGAAATACGTAGGTGTTAAAGTTGGGAATTAACTTACTAAATCAACTGATTCTCGCGGCATTGGGTGTTGGCCCGGCTTGGGACAGACCTTGGAGCAGCACTAATGGTTGAGAAGTCGGGCTGTGACCAGAACTGGCTTGAAATAGTCTGAAAAAGCCTTAAATAAATGTGGGGGCTTTCGTTAGCTTCTGTTTTCCTTGGTTAATACTGCCTTTTATTGGTTGGTATGGAGGCATGCTTTCTGGTGGTTTTTCAGCCTCTATCGTTACTGTTGTTCCTGTACTGAGCACTCCAGTGTCCAGGTCCATGTGCTTAACGCAAATTTATGAGAAATTTATGGAATTAAATATGGTGCTCACTGCAGTCGGGGCTGAGCCTCCAGGACAGTGCTCTCCTTCCTTCCCTTCTGGGCCTGTGTTTCTGTTTTCTGAACTGCCACAAACTATGTTTCCATCGAGTGAAAACAAGCAGAAGCTGCGTGTATGTGTGTGTGTACTTGTACAATAACTTCCCATTGGAAACATCTGAAATGAGTCATGTTTTCTCCTCCTGGCACCTATGTTATTGACTACTCAGGTCAGTAATAAAGTGGGTTTTTTTCCAAATGGAGTGAGAACATGAAAGTGAAAACGCAATTATATGATTAAAAAAAGCTAGTGATATTTTTTTGTAAAGTGATGACCACAGTCATGAGGATCATCAAGAAATGTGATATAGATGAAGCAGTCAAAGAGCAGAAATCGGGGGGGGCGGGGGGGGGGTAGCTGACCCCCTTTTAAAACCACTGTATTTATGCTTCTGGTTACCTTTCCAAGATTTAAGAGCCTCAAGAAGCCGAAGCTCTTTACAAAGCCTTGTTCAGGGGTTTGCTGCGTTTTATTCAGGATTTTGGGCTTCGCTTTGTAGACGTGACCCGCGATAAGTTTCTAAACACGACAAAGCTTTTCTTAGCCGGCCGCACTCAAGGCGATGCCCCTGCGCCACGGCCCGCACGGCTCCTCCGCACCTCCCCTCAGGGCCGCTCGCCCGCCGCAGCCTGTCCCGGCCGCAGCCTGTCCCGGCGCAGCCCCGCCACGCACGGCCCGGGTGGGTCACGAGAGGCGAGCCCAGGCTTTGCCACCCGGCAGCCGGCCCGCCCCTCCGCCCGCCGGGGCTTTATTCGCCCTTGACGGAAAGTCTCGCCGCCTCAGTCTCGCCGCCTCAGTCTCGACCCCCTCTCCGGCCGCCGGCCCCAGGCCCCCTCCGCGCGCGCCGCCGGTAAACCGCCGGGGCACGCGGAAGGACCGGGGGCGGGGGGAGAAGCGGGGGGAGGTGACTTGAGGAGGGAGGAGCCCGCGTGCCCCCGCGCTGCGCCCGGCCCGCGCAGCTCTCTCCCCGCCCAGCCAATCGCGCGCGGCCATTGCGGGAGGTGTGTGCCACGACCTCACTTCCGGTACCTGTCACCCTGCCGCCCAGAGTCAGTCAGGCGCAGGACCGGGGTACTTCTGCCCTCCTCCTCCTCCTCCCCCCACCACCCCCCCACCGACCCCCGCCCCGCCGGACTGACAGCGCCGGCCGGCTGCTGCCCGTGGCCCAGGCTGGCGGCGAGGGGGTGCTCGCGCGCCGGCAGCGGTGGTTGGGAGGCGTTGGGCGCGCGTGTGCCGAGAGCCGGGCGCCCCGCGGGACCGACGGTGGATCGCGGCCGGGGACGCGGCGGTGATTGCCCGACCCGACCCTGCCCAGCCCGCTGCGCCCATGGGCGCCGAGCGGCCGCGGGCGGCCCCGCCTCTCCGCCTGCCTGCGGGCCGGCAGTAATGCACGGTATTGCCTTAGGGGCACCCCCTCCCCCCCCGGCCCCTGCGGTGCAGAGGCTGCCTGTATCCCGGCCGGGGCTCCGGCGGCTGTGAGGGGCGCGGGGAGGGGGCGGAGGCGGTAGGAGCGCGGCTGGGTGACGCCCCCGCCTCGCTAACACGGTGGCGGTTTTGCTCATGACCTGTCCTTTCTTCTCCTCCCCCTCTCTTTTTATTTTTTATTCATTTATTTATTTATTTGTCTCGCCGCCGCGTTTTGAAGCCCTCTGCGAAACTCCGGCGGTGGCAAAGGCGAGGAGAAGGAGTTAGCTGGCCTGGGGAGATGCTTTAGCTGTTCCGGCTGCTGCGCTCGGGCTTCGCGCCAGCTGCCCGCCGTGCGGGGACCAGGTCAGAGCGGCTAAAGGACGAGCAAGAGCAGGCCCTGGCGGAGGCTGGCGTTTGTAGGTAAAGAGCGATCTTGGAAACTTTGTGGGGAGACTTCAGGGTGCTGGGGGGTGGGGAACAGAGGAGAAGACAACGTCCTGTCATATAAGGTGCCGTTTTGCAACTGTCATGTCTCTTAAATGCAGCGCATTTGAATTGACCTTAACCTGGTTTGAGAAATGAACTTGGGCACTAGGCAGAAAATAGGTGCTTGGAGGTTACCTTTATTGGCTTGGCTTGGTCAGGCAGGTTGTGCTTTTACCAGTCGGTTGGTCTGAGGAGAGTTCTATATCCTTGGAGTGAGGAGTGTGTCAATGGGAGCTCCCCCTGTATGTGCTTTTGTGTTTTGATGAGAAAAACATGCTCTTGATTGTCCCTGCGGGGCTGTCCACTTGCTTTCTGAAAAGCAAGTGAAAAAGATGGCATTCAAAAGTCATGGAAAGGAGTGCTAAAAGCTATTGCCTTGTATTCATATTAAGATTAGCACAGCCTCACTGAGACGAGTAGCT
This sequence comes from Phoebastria nigripes, assembly GCA_035582835.1. Classification (NCBI taxonomy): domain Eukaryota; kingdom Metazoa; phylum Chordata; class Aves; order Procellariiformes; family Diomedeidae; genus Phoebastria; species Phoebastria nigripes. Next base: position 763,399 of record JAYKAV010001033.1, on the reverse strand, counting down.
GTTCCTAAGCGCTCTGGTGGAAGAAGCATGAGTACAGGATTTGTCAGACAGGATTATCTGGAATAATGATGTTTGGCACTTTGGTGGCATTGGATGTCTTAGTAGTACTGCACAAATAAAGATGTTGCATAAGTTTTGTTGGGAAGGAAAGTTTTAATCAAACTGTACTTGTATTATAGAACATGCACAGACTTTCTTGTTGGCATCTGACACTGATTACTGGGTTGAAATTCGCATGGTCTTTGCGGGTAGCAAAACTGATAAGCTATAAAAAGTGTTTCCTTTATAAATTCTGAATCACTGACTTAATAGTGAGGCTACCTGGTCTCATGCTGAAACTGACGGCAGTTGTGGTTCATGTGATGTGGTCACAAGTCTACTCAAAGCTAAACCAGTATCATAACCTTTGTTATTTGGCATGAGCTATCAAGCAGCCATTGGCTCTTAGTTACTTTTAGTGGCAACTTTTTGGATTTTAAGTAGCGCAATGTAGTGTTTCAGAAGGATGAGAGTGTGCGCAGACCTTATCAGAGGTTTGTAGAACTGCGTAGCCAGCACACTCCCTTTCTTTTCCCATGTTTGGAAGGGACACTTGGCATAGTCCAAAAAAAAAGTTCTTATCAATCTGCTGATGCCTTATATTGACTGTCATCCTCTACAATCAGGTGGCATAGGGAGTTTTGGCTACCTATTACAAACCTGTACGTCCTGAAAACCTTGTGGKTTTCTCACTTGCTTTTCAGTAGTTCTTTAATGTCTTCATTTCCTATTCATACCCCTCAATACTGTAGTCTTCTTAAAGGGCATTATGAGTTTTAAACCACGGAGAAAGGGTTGCATTTCAGTTGTGATTTTGTATCATTATGCTTTTAATACTTTGTGTGTTATAAAAATATTAGAGAAGATAATGTCCTACAGGAGAGTAGGATACATGGCCTAGGATATTCATCTTGTTCTAGAAAATAGACTGTAGTGCTCACTGTTGACCCAAAGTAGACAAGGAGGGCAATGTAAATTTTCTTAGTATTTTTTTAGAAGCAGCTCTTACTTCAAAATCGCAAATAGCGCTTTTTTTTCCTCTTTATTTTGCTTTAGCTTACCTGCTGAGATTTGAGTTCTGAGTTCTGTTTCTTTTGCGCGTGGCATATTTGTTGCAAGGGGAAAAAAGAGAACACCATACTTGTCTTGGAAAATAATTGAAATTGAATTCATATTTATTATAAATACACATATTTTCTTAGAGCATTTTGGAATTTTAACATTTTTAATTTAATCTGACTGCTTTTGCAAAATCTCCCTGAATCTCTAATTTGTTTGTTTTTTAGTTGAGTGGACAGGGAAGTCAATTTAATCAAATCATTATTTATTTTTATAGCTATGTATGCTTTTATTTTTGTAATTTTTTTTAACAGGCCTTATAAAGTATATAAAAGTAAAATCTCTACCTTCGGGGTGTAAACAGTACTTAAAAGGCCAATTGCAAAGACAACTTGTGGGACGTGTGTGTGTGCACCTCGGAAACCATAACTACTCTAACAGTTTGTCCTCATAAAGACTTCAGTGTTTGTGAGAATGCTCTTTATAAGTAAAAGTATTTTCCTTTATGACAGACAATTAAAATAGCACAAGGCTTTCACTGTAGTGGTCTTAGGTGAGTGCTTTTGAATTTTTCTAGTATGAAGAAGAAAGATCAGAATGATACTGCGATATACCAGTCATGTACCCTAGTTAGCTAGATGTCAGTGTAGTCCTGCTGTAAAACTAGGTGTTGTATTAAAAGCCTCAGTCATTTAAAAAATAATTTTAGCCCAAGTGAAATGACAGTGTTTTTTTCTGAAGAAGCATAAAGAAATATTAAAAAGCATTATATTACATGATATCAATATAAAATTAGAAGAGTAAGCTTTGGGAAATTTTGTTGACTATTTTTATTTTTTTTAAGAAAGAATGTCAGCAGCTTTTTATTAATGAAGAGCCACTTGTTATCACCAATGTGCACATGAAATGGAAAGGGAACAGATTCTGGAAAACAACTTCTGTTTCAGCCTTGCAAGATGCTGCATGAAGTGGTGAGTACATACGTGGACTGGGAGCTATCTTGGCATTGTTTTTGAACAACTAGAGAAGAAAAAACATTTGAGGTAGAATTTCTGTAAAGAGTAATTAATGTATAGTCAACTGTCAAGGAAAGAAATCTGAGCAAGTAGGGCAAACAAATGGTTGATAAATGGAAAGTAGTAGCACAATCAGAAGAACAGAATAAGTAACATTTCCTTATGTTCCAGCATCTATTGCTGTGTTAGACTTCTGTGTAAAACTTGTATAAAGGCGTTATCCGGTAGAATTCTGAATTAATATTTAAAGCAGAGTGCTCAGCATTTCACAGGACCAGGTCTGTAAAATTAAATATTGAATGACTTTTTATGAAGTAGAATGCTGAATATTCACTGAATGAAAAAGTACTTATCCGGTAAGGTTAGGCTCTAAATCATCACTATCCTCAAAATAAAACTAAAATCTCTCGATCTTAAGGAGTGTGATATTTGGCATGTTTTAAAAACATTATATTGAGATGAGCAGATTGTTGTGTGACCAGATTGCATGTGGCATTGAGATGTTGCCAAATCTGATTCCACTTCCTCATACCAGTTCTAATAGTTTCTGCTTATGAAACAATATTTATTTATAAGTGCATTGCATGTGTCTCTTAAGTATCTAGGAAGTATAATTTCTGTGTCCAGTGAAGGGCTTCTCGTGCACAGATTAATACAAATTATAAAATACAATTCATTGGTATTCTAATCCTGATTTAGTCTTGTTAAATGACTGGTTTGTGTGGTTGTTTGCTGTGTTTTAAAATGCTGTAAGCATAAGCTGTAGAAACTATTTCTACTTTGCAGATTGAAAGATGAGAACTACCAAACAGGCATAGTTTGTTCTTTAGTACTATGTTCATCTAAATTTATTGTTTTAAGTTCAAGTTGTCTCATGCCTATGAAAACACTAACAGTATGAGATAAATTTGCAAGCATCTGGCAAATTACCTATCCCTTTCTAGGCATGCTGATATACTATCATGGTTTTTAAAAAATTTATGAACTAAGAGATTATTCACTTAATCTTTCCAAATAGTAAAAGAAACTTGTTCATAAGTGTGTCTGCCTTGAGGAACTCAGAGTAGTTAGCAGCTACTGAAGTTGTAAGATTCTTTGGCATTTGATTCCAGGTAGCTGAAATACATGTGAAAGCGAGTTAGTCCAATATTTTTGTATTTCATGTTTTCACATCTCATTAGTCCATTTTCAGTTTGTTGATAAGTATGTAAAAGGAAACCAGAGCTGCCGTTCAGTGTGCAAATTAACTGCTGGTTGAGTAACTTCTTACTCATCTATGAGTGTATAAAATCCTGGAGCTGAGAGCATTTATTGTTGTGAATAGTTTAGAGTTTGATGTATTTTGCAGGGAAAAACGATACCACAATCTGTCCTAATGTTATTTAGATTTAACAAAAAAATGGATCATTTGAAACTATTCTACAGCCTATGATTAAGGTTTGGAGGCAGGGCTTACTGTCTGTATGTATCCATGCATCCAGCATGTATTACTGATGTGTGTATCCATGCATCCAGCACAGTTACGCTGTCTGAGTAAGTTCTATTATCTGCATATAGGCTTGTATTGCCATTTATTTTGTTACACAAATAAGAGTGCTACATGCCTGTTTTGTTTTAAATAATTATTTACTGGAAATGATTGATGTAACAATTCACAGAAGAAAACACTGAATTTAAACCAGAATGTGAGTGTTCAGATGGTAAGAAGAACTTTCGTCTGTTTGCAAAATCTATTTGAAAGTGAAGACTGGAATTACTGTTGACATTTCCTAGCCTCCTGTTAGTGTTACTGCTTCAGCAAGAATGTTAAGTACATGGCATTGGAGTCATGGTGCAGGCTGATATTAAACAAAACAAAACCTTCTTGCATCTTTATTCAACATGTGTGGAAAATGTTCCCTAGAGTAGTAAGGCTGAAAGATATAATATGGAACCATTTGGATTTGACGGGGAAGAAGAGGGAGAAGGTGGGTGTTGTGTCAAGAGATTGCTCTGGAGACTCCTGGATTTATTAAGCAGCCAGTGCTTGATCGCGTTCTGTACAATAGGGCTGATAAATGCTCCATTACAACGGTCGATGAATTCACCCACTCTGATGTTAAAATAAAATTAATGGCAACCCGCAGGTCATAGTGAATATTGTTGGCTTGTTGGCAATTTTCAGGGGAAGATTACAAGAACTATGCATTACTAACATAAAAATTATGTTTCTAATGGAGGCTAGAACTAGATTCTTGATGAAGGTTAGGAGTCCTAAGAATAATTTGAAAAAATAGCCAATGTAGCTATGCACAGAATACTGGATGTTGAAGTTTACTCAGCAAAGTTGAAAAGGGTTAAGTGTGGCTTTTCAAATCTTTTTTCTTAGCCTGTAGGTAAACATTCAGTTTGGAGTAAGCGTGCTGCATTGTGAGGGGATTTTGAGTGGGTTTATTGTCAGTGTAAGATGCTGTATGGATGCAGTTTCACTTTAAGAAGAGAGCTGTGTAAACAGGAGAACGTTCTGTCTGTCTGGTCGTTTCTGACCAGTTGGTTGTTGGAAATTTTGCTTTGTGGGCATAAGGTAGACTTATGTTGTTATGCTGTATACATGTGAATTTTAAAAATGATGTAATGTATATATTCATATTCCACATAGCTGCCCACAGAGAAGAGCACATAAGAAATCTGAACTTTTTTTTACCTCTGAAATGAATGTATGTATGTATTTATTTATTTATGTCCCCTCTCTGTGTTGTTCCTGGTAGCCCTGCAAATATGAGGCTTACAGCGAGAGGTGTGGCTACACAGCATGGCCTGATCTGATCTAGCAACTGTTGTTGAAGATCAGTCAGGCTCCCTCTTCATGCTTCTTTCCTTTGCTACCATCCATGTGTTTCTATCCTTCCTTTTTGCTGCCCCTTAGTGAGTCTGTTCAGCTATCTCTAGCTATGTTTTTCCTGTGTTACATTTCTACCGGCTTAATGAGCTGAATTGTTTCACTGAGGCTGTGTCTACGCTAGGGAATAAAATATGCCAGGGACTGTTCTCTGAACTCGGAACAAAGTGGCAAGATTGCACACACCTAACAGTCATCTTCCCGAAACAGCATGGTTGCATCCAAACTGCCGGTGGAGAGCAGTTTGCTGCTCTGCATTTGCTGTCCCCTTAACCGTGCCTGCGCATTTGTCTGGGAGAGTGCCAAGTTGGTATGGGCCAAAGGGGTGTAAGAGAGGACGCTAACAGCATGGGTCGAGCCTGTGCTCTGGTCCTGTTTTATTTACTGTTATAGATGTGGCCAGAGAGGTCAGACAAGTGTGAGAGCCAGCACAGGCGGGATGGAGCTGTGTGGCTGGAAATGAAGAAGGGAGAGGGAAGGTGCAGGGCTGACAATGTCAGGGAGCTACAGAAGGGATATCCTTTTGATGTCAGGGAGCTATTACATTACTTAAGCTGGCTTGTCTAACTGTACCCTTAACGTAACTTTATTTTGCAACCAACAACTTCAGTTTGGCTCTGCAGAGGGCTGTGAGTGCTATGTCCCTACAACTGCTTTTTCAAAGTCTGATTCAGTCAGCTAAAATGCCTTACAAAGTGAATTAAAACTGGTATATGAAAGTACATATATGACTTTTTAAACAGGTTTTCTTATCCTGGCTGTTTCATTGGACTGTTGTTTTTCTTCCAGCTTTCTGTAATTCAGGTGCTTCCTTAGTTAAAAGAAGTGGAGAGGAGAAGTGGGGTGGCAGGCAGCAATGGTGATACTATTGTCAATATGGGGCTGTTAAACTGGAAAGTAGACACCCTTCATGTCATATGAAGGATGAGCAGAGAGCTTAGATGTCAGGAAAATAATTGGTTATATTTTGACATTTTTTGATCGTGCAGGAGTGTGAGGCTTGTGATCTCTATACTGTAGCAAGTGACCTGATTTAGAATTGTGAAGTCAGTCATGTGTCCTAAGTATATCCTCTATCTGACATGTCAGTAGCTTGGAAGTACAAGTACTCGATGTCCATTTGCCAAAACATGTAGATTCATTGCATTCATACCTGTTGCCAAGACTCCTGTCAGCAATGCTAATTCAGTGTAAACTTTGTTTTTGTGTGATACATTTATCACAAAGAAAAACTTTTTAAGGTAGGGATTTCTAAATTGCCAGAACAAAACTGAAGGCCTTTTTCTTAACAAAAAACCCACTACCAACAACAACAAAAAGTGAAAGAAYGTTGTTTCACATTCCACTCTGGGTACTCTGAGTTGTGGCGTGCCATTAAATCAAAGTAGGTTTATTTTTAGCAGTTTTTCTTTCTTTATTTATTTAAATGTAATAGCTGAGCAACAAGAGCCTGTAAAAATACTTAGAAGGAATGAGTAAAATTGTAGTACACTGAAGAATAAGTAAACTGCACAACTCCAGGTGCTGTTTATAGAAGACATTAGATTTTGTCTACTAGTAGAAGAGTATGAAAGCTAGCCCATTGGGATTACTCAATTAATTTTCAGAAAGACACTTGCAAGCAGGAGGGGCCTAAATCTCTAATATCTTGTCTGAGGGTCATTCTCTTTTATAGGATATAGATCCTTCTGTTAAGCTGAATTTAGGTTATCAACTATGTCTTATTATTATGTCTGTGCAAGGGAATAAAGTTTATCAGTGAAATAAAACCACCAAAAATACACAGTGGTGGTGTTCTCTGTTAAGAAGGCGAATTCAGGCTTCTTGAATCTCTTCCAGAAACAGATGTAAATTCCACTGTAGCTTTTCAAATAGTGAATAATCATGGTCTGTTATGTTTGGTGATGAATCATGCAAGGGGTTGCAGATGGTGAGAAGAGTGCAGCTGTGCAGATACTAGAGGGGCGGAGATAGAAGACTAGAGGACGCGAGGGGATGAAGGAGGTGATTTGAGGATGGGTTGACATGGCTTATGAAAGAGAGGGATAAGACAACTGAAAGAGTATTGAAGCTGAGTGTGCCAGGGTAAAGCTGAAACTGAAACCCGAGATTTGGGGATGGGGAGAGTGCTGGAGACTGAAAAGGAGGTATACTTGAGGCAGAAAGATATTTGTTGTTGATCCTTGAAGCAAAAGTTGCAGCATCAGATGCCAAAGTAACTGGACTTTTGTCCCAAGCCAAAACAAGGAGACTGAGCTTAGATGTGGATGTTTAAGCTGTAAATGAAGAGAGAAAACTGAGAGGCTTCATGTTCCTTCTAAAGGAATGCTGGTCGTAAGTAGGAGAGCTATTGTAGTAACAGATACAGATGCAAAGTTGTGGGGTTTTTATTTCGATTGTTCTGAGCAAGACCTGTGTAATGAGATCGAGGTGGCAAAATTTGGGAGTTTGCCGGGTGGAGAAGTTGTGTCTGACTAGGTGTTCTAAAAAAGGGGGATTGCAAGGCCTAGGTTGTGGTTGAAGGGCAGGTAAGATCCAAGTGAAGCTTTTCACGATCTTAAACCAATATGCTAAAAAGTCCAAACCATCTTTCAACTTTTTGCATTAAGTAATTTTAATTTAAGATACCTTTTTCTTTTTTTTCTCTCTCTCTCTTTTTAGATAAAAAGTATTGTTCCAAAACAATAGCTCTTTATTCAGGAAGAATGTTGCCATTAAGATGTCTGTAAGAACTAGTATTTTTGCCCACAGGTCAGAAATCCTCAGCCAAAGTGAATATTTAACCACTATTTCAAGGACAGCCAATTATCTTTCTCTTAATAAAGTATGCGATTAGGAGTCAAAGTGAGGGACCCTGGAAAATTGTAGAATACTCCAAGTACTGACATAACTTCAGGCACCCATTGTCCTGTTTGTGTGTTCTACAAACCTTAGTAAATATAAAACAAATACTGAAAGTGAAGTGACAAAAAAACAAAAAAGAGGGGGCAAAAGTCCACATCTATCTTGGGAGAGAGTTACGCTCCAAAACTGCTATACTGAAAACTGTTTTCAGGATTGTTTTCTCTTCTCTTTTAGTCTACTTACCTAAGAAAGTCAGGTCTGTGGAGTAGGGTCTGCTGTCCTCTCCCCCCACCCAATAGCTTTGAACCTGCAAGTCTTGTCAAATTTGACAGAGGAGTAGCGGTTGCAGAGGCATTAAGGTTCTGTAATTTTTATGAAAGTTGGTAACTGGAAAGAAGAAAGGAAAACACAGTGTTGACCCTACTGAGGAAGTGATGCAATATGAATTCAACAATTATCTGTTCTGTTTGGCCTGTCAATTGCCAATCAGCATAGGAGCACTAGGGAGCCAGTTGCAACATGTAGCTCTGAACCAGCTACAGCATGTTTGCTGTTTGCATAGTCAGTAGTTCAGGGACGTTGTGTGGGGAGGGGGGAACTGTAAGTGTAGTGAGAAGGGGAAAGAGCAGGGAGACATGATAGGACAATGTGGGGTGACAATGGTATGAAAATTTTATGTCTTTGGGAGCAAATCAATAGAAATCAAAGGTTTTTTTATTTCTTCTCCCCAAAGTTGCCCTTTTCCCAGTGTTTTGATGCTGGTAATAGTAAAAACCGATATGAATCCTACCTTTCAAATTTGTGTACTATCACAACTTAATGCTCTCAAGCTTTTATCATGTTGTTTAAACTCACAAAATTATATACAACTTCAAAAATTTCATTACCAGTCAACAGACTCAAAACTACTTGGTATCTGTAAAATATTAGATTATGTGGCAGAATAATAATGTATTATTATTATATATAATACGTGGCCTTGAATTAGGTTGTATTCAGTTGAAGTATTTATGTCACAGGAACATTCCTTTGCTCTTCTGTCGAAGAGTAGGCAAGGTTGAAATCATACAGGAATAATAAATGTGCTCACAGAACAAAAGATTAGTTAATTATTTCTTATCCTTCATTTTACTATAAACTTAAGGCAGGTATTTTTATTTATAACACAGCAAGGATTCTAAGTTCTAAAGAATATGTTACTACCAGTCCTGCCAATAAGTAATTATCGACAATATATACCAATTGCTATCACACATAAAGGTCTGTGGATATAAAACAAAAGGGATTCTTATATCCTAGTTTATAAGAACACATTTTAAGGTATCCATACATATACATGAACCCTAAAGACTGTTGAAACATTATCAGAGTTTTAGAAAGTGCATCAAAGTCTTTGCTTGACTCTATAAGTTAGTGGCAATTGGTTTTTATTTCTTTTCATAAATACAGTATGTCTAAAATTTCGGATTTGTTAGTAAGAGTTACTAGACAGCTTTGCTTGTAAAAGTTATGATGTCTTTCTGGATGGAACAGTCATGTATGTTGTGGGGGTTTTTTTGTTTGTGGTTTTTTTTTTTTTTTTTTTTTTTTTTTTTTTTTTTTTTTTTTATCAAGCACGTGAGCAAGTAAAACTTCTGAGTTACAGAGGTTTATGTAACAGCACAGTCAATAAGTTTAATGGAAAATGGCCAAAATTTTTGCCTGGCGCTTCCTCTGTATGTATTAGATTATAATTTTAATTGACAATTTTAGTTGCACAGATGTCTTTAATTTGTTACCCTCTGAAGTTTATTTTTACCATATGTAGTGAAAATGTACTCTGCAGGAGACTTAGCAAGGGGCTTACATTTTATTTACTTCAAAAATTGATTATATTAGAGATAATCATTTAGTCACCACACTAAAATGCAATTTGTATTTGCCTTTTACCCTCAGATATCTTTATCCTTCAACAAATGAAGTCTCTGTACAATACCAGGGTATAGTTAGAAAATTGTTGAGAACGCACTTTGCATAATCTGAGATGCCGTGATCACATGTGTAAGGAAACAATTGCAACATTCCAATTTAGTCTTGAGGATCTAGTTTCCAGTAAGCAGCATGTTAGGACAGATGTGTAGGCTGTTTGTAAATGCTATACATGTCAGAATCAACTTTGACTTCACCACTCAAACTTATTTTTACATATTTTTAGAAAAAAAATGGATAATGGTTTAGGGCATCTAATATGTGCATGCAGTTCATAAGACATAGTTTTTGTGGGAGTTTTGGTTTGTTCCTTTTTTTTAAATTCTCTTAATTCTGGGTATACCATGCAACCAGATTTAGCCTCAATCTGAGCACTGATTTCTGAATTCAAGGTATCCCTAACTGTTAATCAATTCAAAATCTTGGCTTATGTAATTAGCTTGTAAGACATTTGTACAGTATTGCAAAACTTAGAAAAAACAGATGACTTCCATATAAATGGATAAGGAGTTTCAGGACAGATGGGGAAAGTAAGAGAGCTTTGAGTTCATTAACGCGGTAATAAAAATACAACGAATACTCAGATGACACATTTGTGTGAACGTGACCTTGGATCTTGGATCAAATAGCAAATATATAAATGTCATGTTTGTCCGAATGTGACCTTGCATTGGTTCAAATATCAATCATAAATCAAGTCCTAGCTTTTAATGTACATGTAAAGAAAACAGCCTCTTAAATGATGCATCAAATCTTTATTTCTCACTAGTTGTGGTCTTCACATGTCAGCGTTCAGCAAACACACGGAGCATCTGTGTGCTAAACACTATATTCTTTTAGCTTCATCGCCTACAAGATGTTGTCATGAATGATTTAGAATCTGTAGAAGTCTGAAGCACAAGTTGCTATGGCTGCTATAATTAACATGTGTAATCATTTGAATCTTGCTCAAGTATGGAATAATTTGAGTGGAATATAACAGTGACTTGAAGAGATATTGACATTGAAACACAAAACCTGGAGATTCTTTGGAGAGAGGAAAAGAAAAAGGGAGAGTGTGTTACAAGCATAAAGGTATATATAACAGTGAAGCGGGGTTGTTATTAGAAACTGTGGTGAGCTGTAAGTAGTACTTGTGGAACTGTATTTGAACTTGAAAGAGAGCACATATCAGAGAACAGAGAGTACTCTATAACATAGTGGTTACTAAGATGTTGCCATGGCTTAGTTTCTTGCAGAAAAAAAAATCCTATTGTTCTTTTGAATCTCTTGTTAATAAAATATACTTGCTTCAATGGTCATGCCTCAAAAATACTGGATATTATTAACTCCAATCTGAATATTTGCTTTACATGCATTAATAACTAACGTAATAAATTGAATAAACTTCCCTCATACTGTTGTCCAGGCTAATTTTTTTTTTAAATGTCATGTTAATAATTGTATGTTTATTCTATAGATTAAGCTTGTAATCAATTCTCAACCATGTGTCAGAGCTCATTATTCACTATAAAAGTGGAAACAGAGACAGGATAAATAGAGAAAGAAAAAAAAATTACAAATTGCCAGTTTTTCAGGATTTCTAGGTATCTCGACAATAAAAGTTGAAGGAAGACTAAAGACTTTAACACAAAGTTTTCCACTTAAGTCTGACAGTGCTTGCTTGGTTTAGAGTCAGGAATCATCTATACATCAGACTGGATTATAATGTAGTTTAAAAAAAAAACAACAACCAAACAAACCCTAGAACCTCAGAAAACCCAAACCAAACCGACCAAACAAACCAAAAAACCCAACAAAGAAAAAACCCCACCAAAAACACTTCTTGAAGAAAATAGTAAAGTGAAGGAGAGCATTATAGGTTACCAATAACCCTAATATAGTATTATATAGTTTGTTAACTAGTATTACTATTGACTGATACTGAAGTCCTGACTAGTTCAACTCTTACAAGAATTTAAAGGATTCAGTAGGCATAGATTTAAAAGAGAGATTTGAAAGCTTTACTTTGACATATAGCTACTTCTGACTTTAGTTTCAGTTCAGCTTTCACTAGAAAGAGAAGTCAGGTCTTCCTATTCCCAATTACAGAAACCACCAAAGTATTCACTTTTTGGATATGAAAACTCACATCTAGAGGAGAAAAAAATAGATAGATGTAAACTTGAGGTGGTAGACCTGTAAAAGTCTTGTCTCTGGAGCCTGAAGGCAAAGGTTGCAAACCTTTATGTCCCATTGCTGATGAAGTCAAATCTGGCTCCTGTTGTTCAAGGGGTTAGCAGTGGCTAATTTAAAGATGGGCTTCAGATCTCATTGTACTGATAACCTAGAACTGTGGTATTTACATCTTAAGTTGAGCTCTGTCTGCTAGAGTTTGACTAGTCTAATGTTGTGGATCAAATACGATGAAATATATTTTCTGGTCTAATATAAAGTCAGTGTAAAAGTCATGTATGTAAATGTAAAGTGTTCTCAACTGAGTTCCTAGTTACCAAGTTCTTGAGGGGCTTGTTGAATATAAAATTTCCCATTAGAAAGCCATTTGTTGCTAGGATGCTGTTTTATTCTTTACAAGCAGCTGAAGTCTTTCTTTGAGCGAGATTCTATGCTCAGCTTGAGTTTTCAGCATTGGAATTATTATTTTATTTTATTTATTTATTGGAGCATGTTGTTTCAACTTGGAGTAAATGTCTGTATCTTCCATTTACTGTATTTCTGTGGGAGTTTTACTGCTGGAAGGATGATGAATGACTGTGGGATGTGCATGATCTCCCCAGCCTATATGACAGTTCCATGGCCCTGTCAAAAAATGATACTGCTTAATCTCATAGAGATGCTGTCTGATCTGTAGAGCAGTTTTCAGCTCTCATCAGAGACTTAAGAGGCATGGCTGCTTTACTTCAGGCAATGCAAGTGCCTGGTTTACAAGTCCTGCCTGTTGATATGATCATTGGATTCTTCAGAGGGGATTCAGGCTGCACATACACATTTATTTGCTGACCATGCAGCTCATGTATCCCTCTCCCCAACCACTTATTTCTGCTTGCTCCATTGAGCCAGCACAAATATTTGTAATGCTTTGCAGTGAACTGGATCAGGGAAGCAATCTGATCAAAAAGCACTGCTTTTTAATTTGTAATCATGGCCTCAAAGATCAGTCATGGCTCTGGAAAGTCCATTGAGTTCCGCTCAACCCAGACATGTAAGTGAGGTGCTTGACATCAGGTGAGATGAACACCCCTCTTATGTCTGTTTGCTGAAAATTAGTTTCTGCTTTGTAATTTTTTTTCTCCATTAGTAATTGCATCTGTTGTGTGAAAGTGAGAGGGTATGATATTTGAGATAAATAGTTTAATTACCTCCTGAACAGTTTCGTTGCTGTCCTGTTATTAGTTACTTCTTAAGCAGTAATCTTGGCAAAACAAACAATTTTTATAACTATTTAGAGTATAATGAATGTGTTACATAATTGAAAGAAAACATTGGAGGAAATCGTGAATATATAATCATGAAGGTATAGAAAGCAGCTGAGTAGTTTTAAAGCAGAAACATTGCATTTAAAAGGGGAACGAGTGGCCCTGTTCAGAGACATTTGTCTGTCTTTAATATATTGTAGGCAATGAGACTCCACTTCAGAGAGTCAGGACCCATGAAGTAGCTTCTACCCTGTGCCACTAAATCTTGGAAAGAAGCTACAGGGAGATGCCAACAGGGGTTGAAGCTGGCTCAGTAACTGCAAAGTAGTTGAATAGTGACTGTTAGTGATGATGTCATTGTTCTCTGTATTTTTTCAGTCTGTGCTTTCCCCACCTTCCTTGGCTGATTAGTTGCTTTTTTCCTGTCTTTTTCTGTCTGTTGCTGTGTAGGGTCTGCCCAAATTTTTGTAGCTGAGCAGTGTTAAGCAGTCATTTCAGTAAGTATGTTGGGCTTTTTGGTCTTTGTAGGTTGTGATATTGGTGCAAACGCTAAATTTTTAACTGTGTCTTTGTATATACTGCAATTATAAGCAATTCAGAGTTCTCTTTCATAAGGAGATATGGTAGCATTTTGTCTAGCAATCCACGATGACTTTGTATGTCTTGCCTCTAACTGAGTGTTTTTATAATCATACAGATTGAGGTTTTAGATTTTTGCTTGGGAGGGACATAAGTGTTAAACAGATGTTCCTAGAGCCTTAAATTTCTATTAATACAGATTCTGCATTATGGCTGCTTTGCACTTGAATATTATGTAAGGAATCTTTCATGTTTAGTATGGCTACCCCCTCTTTGACAACCCTTGTTTGTTTTCTCTACAGAATTTGTATCCTGATGTTATGTTTTACTGTTGGCAATACTCTTCTTGCCACAGGACAGGTGTTGCTTATGTTAGTATCGCCTCACATATGTTCTTTCTTTTAAAAGTGGTTTGCACCAGGAAAAGTGTGGATTTGTAGCACTGACTTGTAAATTACATTTTATAATTTTATTAAGTCATTTCCTTATTTTTTCAAAGTAAAAATAACTGAGCAACTAACAAAACAGTGACATCCTAAGAACTGAGATTTTTGTTAAACTAGTGGCAACCTTCATGCCAAATATCATGTATATTGCATGATACCAGAGTTTCTGGCAACAGCTGGAAACTGTTCTATATAGCTGGAAAACACCTGTTCTGCATATAAACAAAATAAACTTAATTTAAAATCTCAACACTTTGCCTAAATAAGCCCTGTTGGCCTTATTACATTTTCTTCGACTCGTGGTGGGCTAATAGGAGCTGGTGCTGCAACATAGAAGAATCGTATATGCTCCTGATAGTCTGACAGAGTACATCTAGTTGAAGAATACTTCTGCTTAGTGTTACGTGCAAAGTCAGTCGCTCATGTGGTACTGTTCGCACCTGACCTGTCATTAATCAGCACTGCTCTTGTGTGCATCTTCTTATTGCTGACTTGTACAGCATGTTAATTCACTTGGTTTAGTCCTGTCTTTAACAGTATTTGCTTATGGTGTTGGCTAATTACTTGTATGGAAAAGTTGATAAAAATTGTTAATTTTCAATAGGAAAATCTTGCCTTTCCTCTCTCTTTTTGGATCATGTCTTTTAAAATCCAACGGGACAGAAAATCCTGGGACCAAAGAAATGCTGCTACCTCGCTCAGTAAGTTCTGCTTGGGTTTGGCCGAGTAATATAAAACCAAAAAAATATTCCCGTATTGTTTTTACCACTTTTAATATCAATCAGCAAAATATTTGCAGTGTTTCAAAGCTTTATCAACTCTTCCCATGTGAGATTAGAAGTGTGTTATCTCTGCATCTTCTGATGCAATTAGAGAAATGTGTTCAGGGGAGGAAAGTAAAACTCATCATGGTCCCCACTCTACTGAAGCCAGTAGACTTGCCTCTGTGGTCTGTATTCTTCCTTCAAGAAACTCTCTACTGTTCCTCCAGTTCTGCAAGTACTTACAAATCAGAGAAAGAAGATTGTCTTTTCTCCCTTTTTTTCTTAGGCAAAGAATGTTCTTCCTTTTTGATCAACCAATAAATTAACAGCTTTTTTCCTGCTGCAGGCTAATATAGATCAGGTTGCCTTACAAGCTGTGTAATTCCACTTCTGTTTAATGCACTGCCCAATTATAAGGGGAGTGATTTGGGGAAAGAAGAACATTGTGCAGTATACATGTACATTCTACCATAGTGCATAAAAAAATAAGGTAGCATAATCAAGGTTGCATAGAATTTTTCATTACATAACTTTTAAGAGCTTAACTTCGCAATTTTAGTATCATTTTTCAAAATTAGGGTATGTGAATTTTGATTTGTTTTAAAGGCAAGGATGCTTATAAGTTGTATATGATATCTTGGAGTACAACTGTGTAGAGTGAAAAAATACAAGTTTTTCTGGGTTTTTTTTGGGGGGGAGGTACAACTGGCAGTCTTGATGAAGAGGTGGCTCATGAAAATTTTTCATCTCATGCATAGTAAATTCTCTTTGTCTTAGGTTCTTAATACTTTGTAAATTATAAAATATTACTAGTATGTAAGGTTACAAAGTATGAAAACTGAATCAAATGTCACAGGATAGAGGAGAAAACATGCATCCTTTCCCAGACAGGAGACTGGATTTCATGTTTTAGGTGCCAGATTTTATTTTCAGTTATTTTCAGTTGTTTTTTATGTGTTGAATCAGGATATTGGAAATATCCAGTAGCTTACATACTTCAGGCTCTTCCTATTCACCTAAGTTTTCCAAAAGTATCTACTGCAGCCACTAGTTTTAAATGTGCTGTGTTCAGCCACAACATTCTCAAAGTGACCGAGAGGTAATGATTGTTTCAACTTTAACCTTGATATTTGCAAGCAAGCCCTTTACACGATCAATTTGTTTATGCAGTAAATCCAGACTTTGTTACTGCTTCTCAGAGACCTTTGCATCTGAGAGACGTGTTTCCTTAACAGGGATTATCCCTAGTGTGGCAAGTATTAAATGTGGAAGGGCCAGGGGCTTAGTCTCCCACCATCCCTTTCCAAAAATGAAGCAAATAACTGATCGCTGCGTGATTAGGTATTTTTCTTTGAAAATCTGACTGTGATTTCTCTAAGACCTGTTTCAAGTTTATAGGTAAGTTACTCATTGGGTATTTGCAGTGTGGTGGTGGGAAAGGAGGTCTTCTTCTGAAAATAGACATATTTCAGAGATAACAGGCTGTGAGAGAGCACCAGTAAAATCTGTTTATCCTTAAAACCATAATTTCATGAAATTTTGTTCTTATTTTTCTATGTCATACTCTCTTGTTTTCAGTTTACTTTGTCTGTGTTTGTATGTGGGTGTAGGAAAGGGAGTATGGAGACTAAAATATTGTATGGGAAACTGAGAAAATGTTCTGCCAATGTCTTTGTGGCACAGAATTTTTCTAAAGTCTTAAGAGTAAGAAGAAATCTTGACTTATACAGATGCTTGAGTGGAATTATCACGCTGCAGCTACCACATCTACTGTTGTAACATGTACAGCTTTTTTTGTAAAGCAAAATACTCTCTGTGAATACTGCTTAAATCAACTTCATACTCATTACCCTTTTTATATGAGAAGCTTTATTTTCATACAAACAAGGATCAATGCATATTAAGTGAAACCTGCCAATGAAAGCATACGCATGTGTAAACATGCACAAAATACAGAGAAGACAGAAGGCAAACGGTTTATTGCATGAATACTAGACATTTTACTTAAAGGTCTTCTGTCTTATGAAAAAAATTAATTATAACTTCTTCAGTAATGAAAATATTAGTGTATTTTGACAGTCTTCAGAAATGGTTATGTAATGGCTATGCTTGCTAAGATAGCTAGTTAATCATTGACAAGAGCCGTAATGATTAAGCAGCTGTAATTTACCAGTAGTGTTTGAAAGTACAAAAGGGTATGTAATTTAACAGTTAAAACAATAAGCAGTTCATTTATGTTTCACTAGCTGTTAGGTTGTTCTAATTCAGCTAAAAAGACTGCTGAATTTTAAATATTTACTGTAAATGTGGAAAAGTATGGTGCAATTTGGGCAATACCAGGCACACTGCTGAAAGAGCTGTTGCCATGTTCAGAGTTCTGCTATCAAGCCTTTCCTTTGTTTTCCTGTCAAATAATGCCTATTTTGTTTCAAGGTAGACTTCAGTGTTCACTTAATCTTTTAAAAATACTTGTGCTGGACAAAGAAGTCATACTTGGAGAGATCTACGTGGTTCAGTAGGCAAGTTGAAGTAACGTTGGGTACAAGGAGCTTAGCGTCTCCTGGAACCTTCCCAGCTGTCCTGGGGCAGAGTACTCTTGCTACATATCTGCAGAGGAATATAATGTTTCTGTGCCATGAGCAACTGTTTTAGCCTGGGAGAACTTCATGAAGAGCACGCTGGAGGAGCAGTGCTGATCATATGCTCTGCTGTTCCTTTCTTGCTTTTTTTGCTGATGGCTCCTTAGGGAGACAAATTTGGTAGTCTCCTTTGGATTGCCGGAGAACAGTTGTTATTATTCTCGGCTATCATTACAAAAACAACTTACGTCAAGGTTTCTTTACTCTTTTCCCTCACCGCAAAACAGCCATGTCACAGGGGTAGCAATTTAACTTCATTTTCACAAATAAAATACGTAACAGTGATTTCTCATTTCTCAACTGGAGTATATTATCTTCCAGTTATATCAGGGATATCAGGTGCATAATGTAAAGTTTTGGACTCTCTTAGTTAACTAACAGCAAACAGCAGTTAGTTCCAGGTGTTACTGAGCTGGTTCATGCTGTCTCAACAGAGAAATTGTACAAAGATATTCAAGATTGAAAGTATTGGCAGAGAATAACAGATGATGTTAACCAGAAATATTTGCAGTTGATTCTTTGTCTTTCATACTTTGTGAAAGTAATGTTTTGCAAGGCACTCTGCATCTGCAAAATTACTCTGCAACTTGACTCTTCATGAGATTGGAAGCATTGTTCTGAATACATGCAGATGGTTTAGCAATAAAATGTTTGTCAGATAACCTACAATAATCTGTGCCGTTTTCCTTTGGTGTGTGACCATACATTCCTAAAGCATTAGGCTAATTTTTTTTTTTTTTAGTAGTATTTTATTTACAGTCCTCATTCATATAATTTCTGATTTTTTTTTTTCTTCAGTAACTACAGTCATGTACGTTACAATCATTTTAATTTCTATGTCTTCTGACAGGCTTATGAGTATCAAATGTAGATATTTCTTAATATTTTGTGAGGTTACAAGCCGGTAGGATTTATAAGAGAAACGAAGGTGGTTCTTGGAGACAGGACACTGTTGAGCTTTAAAAGAAAGTGACAATTGGAGTTTATATTACTAAATAGTTTCAGATTTGGAAATTCTGTAGGGACTGTAACTGGTAGCAATTACACTTCAGTCCTCTATGTGAAAGAAGTTATTCGTTTCAGTTTTCCAATATAATGTTCTGATACGTTGTAAAATAATTAGGCATCACAGTCAGTGTTGCTTGGATGCTCCTAAAATAAAAGCTGCACCAGCCTTTCAACTGATCCCTTCAGAAAGAAGTTGAGATGTGCATGAAAACTCTTATATGGCTTATAAATATTCTATTACAGTGCTGGCTATCTGGCACAATGTCCTAATGAGTATTTAATATATCAAATTGGATAACTTAATTTGACTGTTATTTTTAAAATCAGCCAAGCTGTGCCTAGTGATAGAGTAGCAATGTGACACATCCAAGTAAAATCAACGGTAACATACCTGTTGTCTGTAACTGGTATTAGAAATAGTGGATAAATTCCCATTCTTAGTCTCCTAGATATTCTTATTTGTTATACCATGTGATATAGATCATATTTTCCTTTTCTAGTTAAAACTATCCTGTTTCGAAGAAATTGAGCAAATACATCTTTACTAAGGGTCCTTGTAGTATGAGATGGCAAGTTAGTAATAATGACAGCATCTTTTTTTTTTTCCTACTCAAGAAGGAAGAGTGGAATTCTATCTCGTTTGGTTTATAACATCAGATATTTAGAGATATGATTCTTATAATTTGTGATTCCTTTCAGTCTTCAGCCTTCAGAACTGTCTATTGTATTTGGTTTAGTTTTAATAGTCAAAATACAATGAACCTTCTGAAAACTCTGCCGTCTCAGTTATGCTGGACAGATCCTGAAATCTTCAGTGTTTCATTTCATAAAGAACTCAATTTTAGTGTGTGAACTGAGTAAAATGAGTAGAAGCTCTGGATTTTGCTATGTGTTTGTGTGTGCTGCTCCTTTAGTTCTGTCCTTCCAGGTACATGGTAAGCTGTTACACTGGGGAAAAAAAAAATCTGTATCTTTGCTCTACAATGGTATTTGTGTTGGAAAAAATGTGCCACAAGCTAAATATTATAACTATTATTTTCATGAATTGCAGGAAAGAGAATCTAACTAGACACTGTTTAAGTAAACTCTTCTTTTAGCCTCAGCATAGTTTCTTTCAAAAACGGGTACAATGATGCACAGAGCTGTAATAAATTGCCCAAGGATATATAAAACATACGGTTTTGTTCTGATCATCAGAGTTCATGCTTACACTACAACTTCAATCTCCCCTTGTACCTGAGGGGTTAACATTTTTATGTCTGTTCACTTGGCTAAAAAGGAATAATGGGTACATAGGATGTACTACTACAGCCATTTGGTATCACAATTCAAAAATTTGGGTACTCTGAAAATCAAAGGGCAGTTTTGCCAAGTGTAATGTATATACTTTAAATAACATTGATTAGCTGGAGGGATGGAAATTGTGGAATAGAAAGCCTTATGTAATACAGATTTTTTTTAATTGTTTGTTTTGCCTCACGGTCACATAATGAACACATTGGAAAACACTATAGGAGTGATACATATGCACCATTGGTTTTCCATGAAATAGCAGAAAGAAGTAGGAGTGTGCACTGATAAGTGCACCTGAAAAAGAAATCATTTAAAAACTGTGTGCGCATTGCAGGTTGTTACAAGCATAACCTTTAGTCTTCTTTAGAGTAGGTCATTCTGCCCTCAGTTATGTCTGTGTAATACCTTGTAAAGTTACGGAAATACAGTTGAAGGCAGACTTTTGACATCAGCCTGGGGATAAAAGGCTTGATTGTTGATATCTTGCTTCAAAACATTTTGAAGTTTTTTTTAGTATAACTGAATACAAGTGATGGCTGTCTTTTTGTCATTAGTGTGTAAAGCAGCAGTCAGCACTTTGTATTACTTTTAACTGTACCCTTTTGGTCAATTACATAGCCAAAAAAACCACGTTTTTTCTCCAGAATAAATGCCTGATTTTCATAGGATGAATCTGTCACAGATTATCAAAGAAAAGGATTGATTTCGTAATATAAAATGTTTAGTGTCATAGGAATCAAACTAGTTGTTATTTGAAACTTTAAATAACATCAAGGAAGATTATTTTTTTTTATCATAACATAGCACTTTTATTGTAAAATCAGCATTTGTACATCCCCACATAGCCAGTTATTGGCAGTTTCAAGCTTCACAATAAACTGCAGTGAACACATGTTCTTTGCAAAGGCCAGCGTTGAGTGGTAACCACAGTAACAGTCAGAGCTTCTCTAACTGCCCGTGCATATTCATTGCATGGACAAGRCTGCAGCAGTATGTGTTCGTACGCATACCGAGTATAACGCGAGTATTAGTTACTCGATGTAAAAGATGAGTTTCTTTTACCAGAAGTGTAACTATGCAGCAGTAGTAACATTCTGCAGTACATTTACTAATTCCTTACCTGGCAAGTCAATAGAAGAAGAATTAAAATTTGCGACATTTTCATAGGAATCTGTGCTGTTACTCAAAGTTGATGACACTGGTGGCTAGTTTTGAAGGCAACTTTAAAAACTTATTTCACTGTAGGAAATAAAACTAACTCTAGGAGTTACAGCTATATTGGATTATATATGCTGGAGCACTCTTGCTGAAGGTGTTCTTTGACCGAAGTAGGTCAAAAAGTGTTAGTTTGGCCCACTTCTACAAAGATTTTAGTACAAGACAGTATTTTGTTCTCTGCAGTGTCATAAGACCTATCGAACAAATTTAAGAGATGAGAACAGAGGACCAAATCAACATATCTAAACTTGTTAGATAGGGTGAGAAAAGACTGCTCAAACATAATATGTATGCATATTGATATTTGTTATTTTTCTATAAATTTTGGTGGGAAGTGCACAATGCCTGCTATAGAAACACAATACATAACTTTTATCAGCAAAGGAAAGAAAACAACAATCTACAGATTGATCTTGTCATAACTTTAATTCATATTGAAGTCTTTTGGGGATGTTTTTTTTTTTCCCCTGTCCTATTGATGGTTCATATTGCATAAAGCTTCTGGAGCAACAGAATGTTGTATAATATTTCACTGTTGGATTAGAATTCATGTATTCAGTGTGCTGTAACTGATTCAAATATTAAAAAAAAAAAATCTGATATTTTAAGTACAGGATTTTTTTAAATTATTCTTTCACCAGTGTAAAGAAGTTTAAGTGACTGCTCTACTTGATCAAAATGGTGGACACTGAACACCAGCTCTATCCTCTTACTCCCTTGGAGGAAGATGATATAGGCAGCCCTTTATCTGGAGAGTTTCTACAAGATATGGAGAACATTCAAGACCTCTCTCAGTCTCTAGGTGATGATAGCTCTGGAGCTTTAAGTTTAACAGAGTTCCAGTCACTGGGAAATGGTCCAGGATCTGATGGATCAGTTATAACAGGTAAGAAAGTTTTGGTTTACCATAAAACTTTCTTTTATAAATACATAGTGATAGAAATTAAAAACTTTTTTAATGCAATAATTGTTTTTTATAACTGACACTAGAAATGTATAAGCTGATTGTAGCATGGTCTTAAAATATTTAAGGCTAAAGTTAATTTATTAGACAAATGTCACTGAAAAATGACTGTAACGTAAAGTTGCTGTTTTAAATTATCATTAGTATCAACACCTTTTTCAAAATAACTTTTAAAGATCACTATTACCAGCAAAGAAGTTACTATGTATTGTAGTCATATAGGAAGTCACAATATTGCACTAAAGGAATTCCCCATTTTTTTAAAGTTTCTTCAAATCACATATATTTGTAAAGTATTGTGAAATGTTTGCCAAAAATTTATAATCTAATCCCTAAAAGCTCACTTAGAATTCCAGTGTATTTTAGTGTACTGATGTTTTGAACATGCTGTTTTCTCCCCCTTCTCAAGAGTAGCATTGTTCAGCTAATGACTTCTACCCTGGTTAAAGTAACAGTCTCAGAGTGCTAATACATTACATAGTCTTTAGTCAAAAGATCTTTGTGAGAGGCTTTGTTTGAGAGATCAAAATGGAAATCATTGAAGTGGTATGGGACACTGCAATAATGTCAGTAAGGTATTCCTTTTGAAACTGTGGTTTTACAAATCTTTTAGCAGTACAGCCATTTTAAGCAGTTTATGATTAACTTTCTGCTTGGTTTTGTTTTGGGGGGTTTCTAACCCTAAATCGATTCCCAGGCTGTGATCACTATTTTACCTTACAAAAACGGCACTAATACAACTGAGGTTTGCCTCTGTGCTAAAGTGGTTGAAATGAATAGTGTGAGTTTTGAAGGGAGAAGGGAGAGCTGCCTCTTGGCACTATTGCCCAAAGGAATGCTTGCAGAAGTATGATTTGGGTCGCTTTTGGTTGCAGACCTTCACACTAGAGAGATGCCTTCTAATGGGAAAGTTGTTATGTGCTGGGTTTATAACGTAGTCCTTTTGAGACATGAGGTTTTTTAATTATTTGCGTGTATGTGTGTACAAGTCCTACAATAATTTAGATCAGCTTCTAGTGTCACCTTCTAATTTGAGTATTCGGTGTTCATTGCAAAACATTCTAGTTTTGCTATTAGAGAAGATGGAAAATGTAAACTTTCAAGCCTCAAATTCCATAAGGCAAGTAAAAAGAAATGAAAATCACACTTTAAAAAAATCCTGGGTTTTAGGCTGTTCTTGATGACTCTGATGCCTGTGGGCTTGGCAGTGCTGGCAATGCAGACTCTGAGTTCTATGCCAAGGTTTTTCCCAACATAATACTTGCTGACCTACATTCATGAGTGTTTCTTAATCTTTCTGTTAAAATAACACACCCATTAATTTGCTGAAGTCTTGTGGTGCAAGTTGCAAGATGGAAGATAAAAGAAATTCTGGCCTCAGAAAATATTTTCCTCAAACAAGGTGGAAATATTAATTGAAATAATTAAGGTTGGAATGTGTTAGTTTTGTAACATGTTCATCTAGTAGTAAAATGTCTGGAGAGTTTATTTCATTGTACAACAATTCAGAAATGCTTGTCCCATTGTAATCAAAACGTAAAATATCTGAGCAAGGCTTCTATTGCTAGATTATCTTAGAAGCAGACATTTGTGTTACCTTCCTTTTAATATCTGTTCAGCCTTTCTACTGATGTGCAGGAGCATGCTTTCACTTTGAGAAAAATCTCTTTAGAAAGAGAGATGTCTAACTGCTTTTTAGGCCTCAGTTTAGATCATCATTTAAAACTATGAGTAGCTCTTCAAAAGTCAGGGGGACCTTAAGTGTATCTTAAGTGTAACTCACTGTGAGCTAGGAATATGTCTCTTGTCATACCATAGCAATAGATCTGATGCTCAACACTACGGCACAAGAGATGGAAGATGTAACGGCAAGATGAGCTGCTAATAACCTTTCTGGAAAGAGCGATTGACAGGTTGAACGGATATTGTGATACGAACTTGAAGTCATGGGGGGTTCTATTTCATTGTGTGTTTTTTTTTTTTCTTTTTATGTTTTGTACTGTTTGTCTTGAGCAGTAGATACCTGTTGAATACTGCTTTTCAGTTTCAAATTTACATTATTTGTGAAGACGGTATATGTGCATTTTTATGGTTAAGAAAATTTCCTTGATTTAAATGAAATATTAATTCAGGTTTTTTTAGTTACTTATTTTAAGTTGTGGGATAAAAAAATTTCATGTTCACATCAAATTGAGAAACATTTGAAAAATTCAAAGTAAAAAATGGAACACAGGAAAATCCCAAAAAGCTTGGTTTTCTCTTATTTTGTGTGGTGCGTATTTATTGAATCCTCAAGAACCATTATCACCCTTCTAGTTCTTGTTATCAGAGTTACTTCAGTAAGGCTTTTTGTTTGTTGACATTGTATGTCTCATCAAAATTACCAAGGTACACCCTGTATTTTGTGTGTGTTTGCACTGTTAATATAAATATTAATTCTTTTTCAAACACTTATGACCAAATTATTAGTTCACTTAATGACTATTAACTCATGATTATTTTTTAGAATAAGCTCATTTTTTGTGTGGTTTTAGTATAGAAATGGTATCAATCTTGATAGTATAGTATTTATGAAGTGTTCCTTTTTCTTTTAGACACCCTTTCACCAGCATCCAGTCCTTCATCCATTAATTTTGCCACAGCTCCAGGTAGCATAGATGAATCACCCAGTGGAGCATTAAACATTGAATGTAGAATTTGTGGGGATAAAGCCTCAGGCTACCATTACGGAGTACATGCTTGTGAAGGTTGTAAGGTACAGTTATAATTTTCTTTTTAAGAACCTAAATCATGTTGCTTTATTTACAGGGTTATATGAAGATAAACATTTGTTACATAAATGTTTAATTAATATAATTCTAGCCATTATGATTATTTAAATAATAAACATATCTGTGATCTTTTTTCTGAAATAAATTGTTCAGATACCATAACTGGGTACTATAACTCAATACCAGACCTTCATCAAGCAGGGGCAGTTCACAATGATAATTTTAACGCTGCTTTTCTGGATATAGTTAGTTAAACACTAAAACAACTTAAAACACTAAACTGTGACCAAAAATCAAAGCCTACTTGCTCCACTAGTGTTTTATTTGTGTTGGGAGTATGGCTATGAGAAGCATGMCAGTTTGCTACGTTTCCATTATAACAGTAACAAATCCTGAATTTCTCATCTCCACCACATTCTGCCTGAATCACTTAGTATTGTACCTCTTGTAGTTTTGGGGCCAGTGCACGTCACTGGGGCAAATTAGTGTTATCATTAATGTATAATTTTGGGGATGATATGGCCCATGAATGATAAGATTCTTTTCTTTTTCCTTCTAATGTTTTAGTTTTCTGTTTTTTTCTAAATTATAATGTAAGGTGAGAGAAATAATTGTGTATGTGTACATTTTTCTTTCATGCACAATGTCAGAATATGGTAATTGGAATATAAATCTTACAGAATAACGCTAGAATATCTATTAGAGATAGGGACCCAGTTCATAGTCGGTTGTGTCCCACAGTCTAAATGACATGTTGTTATGTCATGTGAAGCAAAATGTTGCAATGTCTTTAAACCTGCTAACTCTATGATTTCGTAGTATGAGACTAATCTTACATTGCAGTATCAAGACATCACGGTAAGGTCTGTTGAGTTATAGGCTTTTCTGTAATGCTCATGTTTGTGTCCTTGGCTTTTTCTATACACTGTGCCATGTTGTCGTACCCCTCACATTTGCTGGATGAAGAAAAGATGTGTTAAATCTGTGTGTTTGTGTGACTTACACATATGAAAGTTGAAGGTTATTTCTGACAGAGGACGCTGAGAGAATGCGTACAAAAGCAATGTGTGACTGTTTTGCTTAATCCTTAAGAGCAAACCTGCTCAAGTACTCTGGGCTCTTGGTCCTCTCCCAAGAAAGAGGGCTGAGACCTACTCCCTCCTTTCATGTTTTCCATTTTATACATGTCTTCATACACATCACTTCACTTCATAGATTCTTACCTTTGGACAGGTTATACTTTGCGTATTGTTTTGCTAGTGACATCAATAAACAATAAAAGAAAAAAACCTGTATGATTGAAGTTTAGTAGTCAACATTCTTTAACGTTACATATTGTTTTCTCAAACTTTTTATAGGGTTTTTTTAGAAGAACAATTCGTTTAAAACTCATCTATGATAAATGTGATCGCAACTGCAAAATTCAGAAAAAAAATCGTAATAAGTGCCAATACTGTCGTTTTCAAAAGTGCCTTTCTGTTGGAATGTCACATAATGGTAGGTAAGAGCGCCCTTAATAATTTGTTTGTTCCTACCCAGAGCCTGCTTCTGGAAGCAGGCACTTGGATAGCATTTTTACTTAACACATATGAGTTGAACCTCAGATTTCTACAGTATAGATCGTGGCGGGGGACACCAGTTTCCCTAATGAGTAGTTAATGTAATTGATACACAGCTGCCAAATGTACTGTTATAAGCTTTAAACAATTGTGCTGGATGCCTGTTTGTCCATATGGATGTTCATTTAGTTGCTTTCTTCACCCAGAACTTTGGCACCATTACTCCCATTGAAACAAATTTCAATACTGGAAGAATTCTGATCAAGGGCATTGTAGAAGAGTAGGAGGAGAACAACTAGATCATTGTGGGAGGGAATGACGTAGGATAGAAATCTGTAGGAAACCAGACTTCATTATTTTTCAGGTTACAGTGCAACAGCTCTTGGGCAGATGGTTCAGGGAGTGTGGGGGGAGGGTGAAGATCTGTGCTGACCGTGGAACAGGAATCTGGTAGGTTGCTTGTTAAATAGAATGGTAAAAATTCAGAGCGTTTAGATACCCAGTTTAAAAATTATGTTATTGTTTGTGTTAATGATTTAAGATAAGGCTGGTAAGCCTGTGGCTTACAGGCCAATTTCAACCCACAAGGCAGTGTTATGCACAGTATGTAGCTTGCTAAGCAGCTTTGGTAAAGAGGGAGAGGCCAAGCTATGAGAAAGCACATTTTGGTTGGCTGGATGGCAGTAGTTTGCTTTCCCTACGTAGGTCTGATCGTGTCAAGGCTAAACTTGGGAGCAGGTGCAATTTGGGAGTGGGTGGAAAGTAGGTGAAAATGCTGGGCTAGGTGAAAAGCTGTGGGTTAGGAGACAAACTTCCTAAGGAAACTATGCAGTCAAGATAGCTGGGGTGGGGACGTGGTTGGGGAAGCTGCCTATGACATTGTAGTCTAGAGTCCTAGCAAGAGACATTGGGAGAGTTGACTTTCTGGTTCTGGGGAAGTCTGGCTCCCTTGTGGTGAGCCTTGACTGAGATTAAGGTCCATTGGGAGAGGGTTGATAGTCTCTGCAAGACTGGTGATAACCTTCCTGAAGCAGCAGACTTGGGAAGAGTGTGCCAGCCAAGAAAGTAACATCTCAGGCGCAGGACTTGAGCAGGGAGCTGTGCTGGTTGGCAGGAATTAACATTCAGTTGAAGCTGTTTCATCCTACTAAAACACTGTGGGCACCTGTGCTCCAGCTGAAGGGAGTAGTAGCAGTTTTACTGCAGCAAACACATGGGAGGCAGTTGGGGAAGGAGATGACTGCTAACTTGCAGGCGATACTTCTCAGGAAAAGAGCTAGAACTAGACTTACAGCCACGACCTTACAACTGTAAGTTTTTCAGTTTAGATATTCTTCCACTTTTCCAGTGGACCCATGGCCGGATTCCAAACAGGCCTTCCATGTTGGACTTCCATTGAAGTCCAAAACTGTATTTCAGATGACCCCTAGAGTTACCTCCTTATGTCATGAGACACCTCCTTATGTCATGAGAAAATTCCTTGGGCATGTTGAAGGGCTAATTCTGCACATGCTCTGAATTGCTCAGTCTAAGCAGTGAGGTTCTGTCCTCTCACTGGTTAGATGCTGAAATGAGGTAAGAGTAACCGGCTATATTAGCCATCTCAAAACCTTGCACACCATCAGAGGGTAAGGCCCCTTTTAAAATGGAGCTGTTTTAGTTTGAAACTGAAACTGAAGAAGGATGTGGACATGCCTGTTTTATTGCTAAATGGCAAGACCACTTGCCCAAGAACCAGGAGACCTCCATATCCAGTGGTCTTTCAAACTCTCATCTCCTGCCTCTTGAAAGAATATCCTAATGACTAGTTTGGATACTCAAACTCTATTCTCATCCTCTCCAGTCTTGAAGGGCTAATCTATTGAAAAAAGAAGCATAAAATGCTGGGTCTAGGAGGAGGTTTTGTTGACTATAGCCTTTGAGCATAAATCCAGGTCTCTGGTCTGTTTTGTTCTCACTAGACAGTACAGATAGGTTGAACATTCAGTGCATAAAGAACTGAATGCCCCAGCAGGTTCAGAATCAGCAATGGGATTCAGGCCCAACTCTGTTGCAGTGTTCCCTGCGGAGTAACTCCCCAGGCAGCTCTCCAGCTGGCGTGTGTGCTCTCCGCCAAGCTCCTGACATGAGTTTACTCAGTTTTTTAGAATTCCCAAGGTGGACTTTGAGTTTCACATTGGGAGTTGTAGAACACAATACGGAGAAAACAAAAGACAACTACTTAGGTAATGTAGAAGGAAAAAAGCATGCATTCTAGCTCATTGCGGATACCAGTTTGTTTTGAAACATCTTATTACCTTCAGTTTAGCATATTGTCTTGATAGTTAGTCACTGACTATGTTGGAAAGGATGAGATTTTTTCACTTGTGAATTTATCATAATAAAGATACTACCTCTACCTCAGTTTTTCTAGACAGAAAGTCTTACTGCTCTGATCAGCAATGGTAAAAGGCATAGGTTTTTGTATAACTTACATTTGTTTTACAATTATGTCTTCCCATCAGCAATACGTTTTGGACGAATGCCAAGGTCTGAGAAGGCCAAGTTGAAAGCAGAAATTCTAACAGGTGAAAATTATGTAGAAGATTCAGAAATGGCAGATCTTAAATCACTTGCCAAAAGAATTCATGATGCTTACCTGAAAAACTTCAATATGAACAAGGTTAAAGCCAGAATCATCCTTGCAGGGAAAACTAATAACAATCCAGTAAGTACTTTTGCTGTAACTTTAAAACTGGCAAATACATAAGGTGATTATAATAATTTGTTAAACTCTTAAACAAATCTTGTAGAAAATAAATATCATGCTAATACAGACATGAAATATGCAAAAAGAATACCTACAGTAAATATGGTTGCTTTCAGCCACTATCAGAATAATAGGAAGCTTTAGGAAAATCAGGTGATTAACTTGTAAGTGAAGCTCATAACCTTAAATTATAGTAGACACACAAGGGAAAGAAAATTCGTTCTTAATCAAAGAAAAAAGTGACATCTGAATGTGAATACCTTCTGGTATGGGTGGGGGAAATGATTCAAAATTAATTTCCTATTATGACAGTGAAAAAAAAAATTATAATGTTTTTCTGCCACAAATGCCAGGATAAATACTGTTATCTTTTAGGGTGTACAGGAGCTCTGTATGACTCTTGTTTTAATCACCACAATATTAACGACAGGAGGGGAAAGAAAACTTCAGTTTGTAATTCTTTGTTTACAGTTCTGGCCATTTCCTCACCTGGCCTTCCTGGTCTTTACTGTATGGTTACTTTGAAAGGGAGAAGCAAGCAAGGTTGTGAAGACACGTATCCTGTAGAGGTTATTTTTCTTTCAGGATAATTTAGCCAAGGTCTACCTAATGCTATCAACTGCTTTTTGTTTTGTAGCACATGAGATTGTATAACCATTGTAAGGACTGACTTGTTTCACTTTATGCTTTTTTTTTAAAAAAAAATCTGTTGTGATTTATGTTAATTATATGTAGAAGATAAGTATCTTATTTTACCAACAATTTTAATTTCAGTAAAAATCTGCAAGGAAGAGGTTTTACATATGCCATAATAAAAACCATGTAACTGTGGGGATAAGTGTTACAAAAATTGTAAGCAAGCTGTCTTCTAAATTATGGAATTTGACATATTATAGTCTAGTCTAGCCAAGCATACAGGCTTCTACATTAAAAGAGAGACGTATGAATAATCCCAGTCTTTTTCATTGGATTAGAGAGATGCGTAAAATTAAGCACGGGCTTAAACTTTTTTGGGGGTACAAGCTGACATAAGCCTACAGTAAATACCACGCTTTAACACCTTACAAGTAGGTATCTGCATAAAGTCCTTTTCAAGCTTGTTACCGCATGTCAGAATCATAAGTTACAATATGTATCACACATGCAGGGATTCTAGATCACTGTATCCTAATTTTTGTGTTTGCATTTATGCGATCAAGGCTCTCAGATTATAGTCATCCGATTGACTAGCTAATAGTGGCTCGCATGTGTCTTGGTGAATTTACAAGTAAAAATTAATGAGGAATCATTTATAACATCTAGTATGTTATAAACAGGCTGCTTCCTCATTCTTCAGTATGCAGGGAAGAGGAGAGGGTTTTTTAAGCTATTTCACCATCTCTTGGGAAAACAGACATTTTAATTTTCGCTTGACTTTTTAACAGAAAAATAAAAAAAAGAAGAGGGGTTTGTTGTTGGTAATTAGTAATCCACCTGTTTCTGAACAGTGCATTAACAGCTGATTTCAGTGAATCCTAACTCTTGGCACCACTATAATTCATTTCAGAATGAACTAGTGTTTTTGATGATGACAAGGTATAATTTTTAAATTTAGCTCCTAAGTCCTTGGCCGTACCTATTTTCTGCATAGTGAAATGATGATAAATTCCAAAAAGATTCACAAGATAGTCTACATCTTTTAAAGGGGTTAGCAATGTGGTGGGTTTATTGCTTTGCCCCTTTCCGCTCATATCCACATGCACATAGACAGTTCTGTTCTGCATAACTCTAAGTACTGAAGTGAGATGGAATGTGTAGTTGCCATAAGCATTTAAAAAGTGGACAACTGTGGGGAAACTAGCATGTTTGACAGTTTTCTAAGTGAAATAAGTGAATTCTATGAGTTTCTAATAGAACACCAAGTGTTCCTCATGATATTTAATCTGAGATGAGTGAAACAGCACAGGGAAGCTGCTTTGCTTAACATTTATGGAACTAGATTTACGTTCAAGGTCAATTGCCATGACTTTGGTAGGCTGGGAAGCATTGCGTTTTGTTGCTTTTCTTTAGTGGATTGTCCTCTGTTTTGATTACTGCTCTTCGGATATGTATCAAAATATTTTTGAGTTCTGATTGTTCTTAAGAAAGTCTGAATGCTTTTTTTTTTATATGATGTTTTAAGAGACTGGCTCATCAGTTTGTAATGCACATACCTTTTTAAACTAAGGGAGTTATGGAAAAGACCATGATCAAGACTGAAATTTTGTGTTGTCTGACATTCTAGTGGGATTCTGGGTTTAGAGATGACTTAGCGCTAACTGTAGCTAGAAAGATGAGCTGAATTTCTGTGGAAGATCATCTGGGACATAGTCTATGAAAATCTGATAATAAAACACAAGAGTAGTACAGGGTTCACATTCTTGTGCAAATATGCTATCCAATATTTAAATGACTGTCTGTATTCCCCCTAGGATACTTCAGGAAAGCATCATGATGTGCATCAAGTGTAGTTAGTTTAGGAATCGATAGGAGTGTAGGCAGAATAACCTGGACTTCTGGAGAAGGTAATACAAGTCTTTTGTGAACCTTCTGGGACTTGCTCTGAGATGGATATATGCATACTAAGCACACTACTTCTGGATCTTCACTATAACTACTACATAAAACTAGATTAAAGATATGTCTTACATATTTACATTTTACTATTTGCATTGTTGTTTGCAGAGCAGATGTTCTTAGATACTGCAGTTTGTAGTTCTGTAATACGTGGTTTGTCTTTATGCAGAAATATGAAAGAACCCATGGTTTATTGATAGCTGAAGACTGATTAGCATGAAAGTTTATCAAAATTCCTATTCTTTAGGAAACCAATTATTAATAACCATTATTTTGTAACTGAATTTTTTTTTTTTTTCTCTGTAGCCATTTGTTATACATGATATGGATACCTTGTGTATGGCAGAGAAGACCCTGGTGGCAAAATTGGTAGCCAACGGAATTCAGAACAAGGAAGCAGAAGTTCGAATCTTCCACTGCTGCCAGTGTACGTCTGTAGAGACTGTCACAGAACTTACTGAATTTGCCAAATCTATCCCTGGCTTCTCCAATCTTGACTTGAATGATCAAGTGACACTGTTAAAATACGGAGTTTATGAAGCCATATTTGCCATGTTAGCGTCTGTGATGAACAAGGATGGGATGCTGGTAGCCTATGGAAATGGTTTTATAACTCGGGAGTTCCTGAAAAGCCTGAGAAAGCCATTCTGTGATATAATGGAGCCAAAATTTGATTTTGCAATGAAATTCAATGCACTGGAATTGGATGATAGCGATATATCTCTTTTTGTTGCTGCCATCATTTGCTGTGGAGGTAAGCACTACATATTTGTTCTTTAAGGTAGTAAATTTAAAGATTTTCTTCATGTGAATTAATAATTTTAATGGAAAAGCTTATATATTTCTTGGAGATTCAATTCTACCACTAACTGTGTCATTTTCCATTTTAGCGTGTTTCATGGAAGATACTGTGTAACTGTTAACAGTCTTGATCCTGTATTTTGCTTTGCAGAATTGTAGACGTGCTTGGAATTACTGTTTAGCCTCGCTTAGAGAGGGGTCTAGTTACTCTCTGTTTTTAAAAGTGGGATGTGAAGAGTGTTGGTGGGTTTTTTTGTTTGGGGTTTGGAGGATTTTTTTTTTTTTTATGTTTAAGACTGGGGTGGAAACCGTATTTGTATCTGCCAAATGGGCAGAAAAATACTATGTAATGAGACTGGAGGCAGGTGGAGATTATAGCTTTGCTCATCTTTGACACTTGCTGATTGCATCATGTAATGAGTTCTGCAAAAACGCACAGCTCTGATGCACTTCCTGTGTTCTGATTTTAATATCACAGGCTATTTTAAAAAAACAGCTTACTTAACTAATTTTAAAAAATTAGCTGATGGTATTTTTTTAAATTATTTCATAGTACCTAAGGATATGGGGTTTGGTTTTTGTTTGTTTTGTTTTTTTTTTTTTAAATGCCCGTTGTTTGAACTCTTTGAGTGAAGGAACACAAATGTAATCCTTTCTTTCCTCCAGAAAGTAAGGACGTTCATATTTAAGGTTAAATTAAAAACTATTCATAAGCATTTTGAAAAAGGGAAATAAAAGACCAAGAAAGTTCCAACAACTGCTCCCGCCTGCCTTTTCTGTATTCTGCCATGCTCATAGAATGTTTCACTGCCCTGGTTGCATCCTCAGCAATTACAAGAAGAGAGATACAATCTGTAGACTTTCAAAAGCTTCATGTGCTAGTTTAGACAGCAAGTTCCCATCAAATCTTGAATTACTTTTGCACAATACATTGGTGTTTTGACGTTTTCAAAAGTCAAGAGAGTTCTTTGCAGGCAAAATGTTTTTGTTTTGGTTTTGTTTTGTTTTGTTTTTCCCCTCTATCCTTCTCCTTGGAACTAGCTTAAGTTTTCAAGAAACATATTTAGTCTGTTGTCCCAGACTTCTTACAGAGAAGTTTGATCTGGAGAGTGAAGGTATTAGAGGACTTTAAGTAGCTGAAAATGAGATCATATACTAGAAAGTGTGGAACATCCTTAATAGGTGCTTCTCTACGTCCTGTCAATAAGTCGTGCTATGGCAATATATATATGGGAACCAAGAGTGAAGGCCTGTTATTTATGTCTTGCTGTATTGCTACCAAACTTCAAGAACTCTCTAGAAATAGCCACATGCTTTTTTTTTCTCCATCCTTACCATCTGAATTCTGTTATCAGGACATACAGAATATAGAACCGGATTCCTAGGCTGGATACTTCTGCTGGTTTTTGGGGTGAAAGGGTGGTGTGGGTTTTCTTCTTTTGTAGCACAGGTTGTATTTAGTAGTATGAAATCTCTCCTCAAATAACTGTGGGCATTGAAACAACTTTGGCCAAACTTTTTTTTTCCTTCTTTTATTTTTTTTAAAAAGATTCATTTTGAGCCTCATTGCCCTCAGTGTATAATGTAAATATACACTGTAGCCTACCATATAGAATCTATAAAGTAGCCTACTTTAAAGAATAATTATAAAATTATGGCATGTATTCTTTTGTTTGTTTCGAGAACAGATCGTCCTGGTCTTGTAAATGTAGGACACATTGAAAAAATGCAGGAGAGCATTGTGCATGTACTGAAACTTCACTTGCAAACCAACCATCCTGATGACATCTTCCTCTTCCCGAAACTTCTCCAAAAAATGGCTGACCTCCGACAACTTGTCACAGAGCATGCTCAACTTGTTCAGATAATTAAGAAGACTGAATCTGATGCACATTTACACCCTTTACTACAGGAAATCTACAGGGATATGTATTAAGGATTTTTAGTACTTTTTTCCACAATATTTAAAGACAAGAGCAATACTAATAACAGATGGGAGCAAAACTACTTGCACAGTTATCGGCTGTTTGCTCAGTCCAGAGCATGAAAAATCTAAAAGCTGGGTAACTGGAGTGTTACACTTCTTTTGGTTTGGGATCCTTTGTCTTCTTTTGAAAGAGTTCTGCAGAAAAATACTAATCATAGTGCTCATGAAGTGTCTTACAATGGTTCTTTTATTTGGAAATTTGAAGATTGGTAAGGAATACGTATTTGTATAATAAATCAGAATGTTAAGTAACAGAAAAGAACAAAATTGTATTTCCTCTTGGCTTAGTCATTTTAGAATTAATGTAACAAATTCAGCAAATTCTCTCCAGGTATATGCCCAATCATAGAGATTACGCACTTTTGGCTAATGGTAATTACTGAGAACCAACTAACACTTTTTCTTACAGCAGTCAGTCTAGGTGTATCAAATGGTTGGACATTACTGTACATACACTTCTAAAAAATTTGAAAGACCGTTGATCTGCTGCTGCTTTAATTCCATGAAATGCAGTACAGCTTCATCTAGTATTACATTAGTATACCTTAGGATAAGCATGTTTAAAAGACGGTTCTTTTATGAAATGAAATAAAATCCGAAGGGTTATCTAAAATACAGCAGAGATACTCCATTCAGGTGTTTCTTGAAGAGTAAATGTGATAAAGCGATGGAATCCTTTTTTCAAAAGTGTTTTAAGGAAATATGAAAATGTCTCTGAGGAAAAATATATCACACCATGTGTGTTTTGGAGAACTTGTAATAGCTCAAGATGCAGTTTTGAACTTAAAAATACTATTTTGAATTAGCAAGAGTTTTGGAGAGACTGAAAAATCTGATCCTAGCCCAGAAAAAAGAATTTCAACTGTGCAGCATTCTAATGCAGTAATAGCTTTCTCTGAAGAAATGATGGTCTAGGAAAGGCACCTTCTTTCTTGACAAGTATTTTGGCAGTATAGAGTTGTTTGGACCTGTTTAACTTTTCTGAGTACACTGTTTCATTTTTTTCCAATTATCCACTCGGATATATTTCTTTCTATTCCTTCTTAGGCCTTCTCAATAGAAGTATTAGCTAGATTATTTCACCAAATTTTGTCTTTGTCCATACAGCCATAGTGGATAAGGTGACAATATTACCAAGAACAGCATTTGTAGGTATCAATTGTGTAATATCATGAAAGAGAGCACAGTTGAGAGTAAGTTTATCATGTTCCTGAGAGCAAACTGTGATTTTACAATAGTACTTATTCCTGATGTAAAATAAGCCATAAGGAAACTGCTTGACTTTGCCATTTTACAGGATCTTTTATCAGAGAGTACTACACAAAAATGCTAGTTGCATGCAAGAGACTGTGCTCTTTCTTTTCATTTTTTAATATAGTAACTTCACATTATTATTTCCTTATTTTACTATTTGTTTCATGACACAAAGACCTCAGGAGCCAATCTTAGCATTTTCACAATAGTTAAGCTTTCAGTGGCACAGGAGGACACTTTGTACTTGTTTTATTGTAGCACGTTTGAAGACTTCAGAATCTTAAACCTTGACTGCAAGAAAAGATTGGTAAAGTGAGAACATCACACTATGATTCTTACTTTAGTCACAACATTTGTTTCTTTACAGGCCCGCTGGCATGGCTGGGCACTGGATAAATTACAGGTTTAAAGCAATTTGGTATGTATCCAGGCGATGGTCATTAGCAGAGGTTTTAGTGTCAGATATATTTAGTGTAAAAAATTGAAGCATAGGCCTCAAATTTGGTGACCAGCTGGGGCAGAATAGAAAGAATAAATGTATGTGCACAAAACTCTCTCCCCTTCCCTGTCGCCAGTCGGCAACAGAAAGAATAGGCCTTACGTTACAGCTACTTCTAACGCTTCATTAAGAGAAGATTGTTGGTCTTACCAGGAAACAGCAGATGAGAAATAGGTTGTCTATTGTGTCTTGCAGCAGTACATAGTATGCCTTCAGAAATAATGAGGATTTTAGCAATGATGCTGCTTTATTCTGCAAGTCAGCCATGTTTCACTAAGGAACTGTGGGGTTTAGGCATAAGACAGTGAGCATTGAAATAACTGATATGCAATATTGCTTACTCAAAAAAATGGTCAAAATCTCAGCCATTCTATGATGGCATGCTGAAACTCTAATGGCCAACTGTTTTAAGTTTATCTTCTAAAAAAAAGTATAAGCTGAAATTTTTTCCCCCAAAGCTCAGATTTATGCAAAGGGCAAATTTCAAAGTTGTGTTCAGCACACCCGAAGTATGGAAGTTTCTCAGGAAAATCAGACAGAGTCAGTGTGGACAAAAACTATTTTTCCTGCTCTTGTTCTCAAAAGTGACTAAAACACTTCACTGAAACTTTTAAAAAACCATGGAAAATTTAATAATAAATACTTATCAGCAAAACTATAAAGAATTGAAACATTCAGTGGAATATTAGCAGCTGCTTGTAACAGGTTCCTATTACTGGCATTAGAAAAATGCGTCATTTGCATTTTTCCTGTTCCAGATCCATTTTGTTTTGTTATTTGAAAACCAGCAAGCATTTTTTGACTAGTTCCTTGGACACTGAAGTTTGATTTCTGTTTTAAATTAAATTGCAGACCTTTAATGAAAAAAAAATTGAAAGCACGCATCTCTGAATTACAGAAATATGAACAAGATGTTAACATAGCCTAAAATTCTGGATAGATTCCACTGCCCACACTGCTGCACCGTGCACACACCCACAATCTCTTCAAAGAGTGACACAGGGCAGACAATTCACTTCCCGAGTGTTAATGGGCAAAAGAAGTTCTTAATTTCTACATTACACTTTTAACGAAGTACATTAGCTACTTCAGTAGGTGACTGCAGCAGGCTTTTGCCAATTAGATTTCAAAATGACTCTGTGTTCTTTTTTTTGAAGTTTGCAATCTGAACTAGTTTGAGATATATTTCTGAGGAGCCTTCAGCATCTCCACCTTGTACAGATCATCTAATATTTTAAAATACCCATTCTATGGAGGGAAATAAAGTGATCAGATTTTAGGATTTAAAAATTATTAAAGATTTACTGGCTTGTTAGGTATAGTTTTGAGCTGATTCTTATCAACGTAACTTATTTTACTATCATAGCACCGAAGAACTCTGGTTAGCAACCAGGTACCCACAAACAGCTTAAGACAAGAGACAACAGATGGATAAAGAAAAATCCTAGGAAACAATGGTACGACTTAAGTTTTCAACAAACCTACAGATTACTCATTTTTGAGGGTTGTTTGGGGGTTTTTTATTTATTTATTGGGATGCCCTAGGTACTTTGACAAAGGGGAAGAAAAAAAAAAGGAAGGTTTTGTGTCAAGTGTTTGGGAAATCTGATGTTCATTTTTATCTCATTCTTAAGTATTTTCTTTAAAGGTGTACTGTCCTCAGCACACAACTGCCATTTAAAAAAAATCAGTTACTTCGTACCTTTTTAAATTTCAGAATCCCACTTTTATTTTAAACACAAAGTGACAGACGATAGGAATGTTTTCCACTTACAGAAAATGACTCTTTCTTTGCATTTAAACAAATCTTC
Source organism: Phoebastria nigripes (assembly GCA_035582835.1). NCBI lineage: Eukaryota > Metazoa > Chordata > Aves > Procellariiformes > Diomedeidae > Phoebastria > Phoebastria nigripes. Next base: position 725,242 of record JAYKAV010001033.1, on the reverse strand, counting down.
TTTTTTATTTAATTGCCATTTCCATGTGCCTTCGTGCTTTGGTTCTAGCCAGCTGCTAGAAAGCTGAAGTGTTGCCAAAGAGCATATTTTTGCATTATTTCTGGCCCGCACAGATTTAGGAAATACCAGCAGTTGCACTAAGTCTGTTCTCATGAGAGAGCTAGCACAAGTTTGCAAATCAAAGAGCTTATAATAAGCATCTAAACATTTGTTTGTTTATTCAAACTGCTAAAACTTGGGGAGATTTATTCATCACAAGAGCTGGGTCACATACTATTAAATTTGAATTTCCTCCTTATTTCTAACGGAAAGCCTGGACGACTACGCACCATGTCAGACAAAGCAGTTGTAGCTGCCTGTACTGTGTCTGAAGAGGAACAATTTCGGCTCTGTCTCTCCTTAAAAGCATCCCTGTTACTTAGTTGAAAATCTGCAACTACATTTAACAAATGCATTTGCAGCTGTTGCGATATTGCTTAAGCATAAGGTCTTACAAATAATGGTCCTTCCCTGAAAACCCTAATCCTTTAGTAAGTGTTGAAATGTGAGGTGTAGTGTGGTATCTGGTGCTTGCTTATATCTCAAGTGCTTTCTTGATAATCAGTTGCATATAGTTTTTTTTAATCTAGGTTTAATCAGCTTTATTATCCTTCTTTTACTAGAGGTTTAAATTATATGTGGGTTTGACCTAAGATTATTGATATTGTTATGTATTGTGGGATTTTTTTAATTTAATGTAATACCATTTCTTCGTGTTTCAATTTGTAAAATACAAGAATATAATTGCAAGGTATAAACTTTCACTAAATTATATTACAGAGGTGCTTTAAGAAAAATATGTAAATTATTTAATTTAAATATTTGTTTCATACTTTATCTTGTGAACCCTTTTGTACAGTGAGGAAAGATTTACTTTTATGGGGTAAGGATGGTGGACCTGAAGTCAAAGACAAACTGCTATTTATTCCTGTCTGGTCTTTATTACTGTATCATTTGTAAAGAAGTATCACAAATTCTGCAACTTATCAGTGTTTGGTATTGACAAGTGTAACAAAATTTTAAAATATATTTTCACATAGAACATAGACTTCCTCTTGTTTAATTTTAATAAAAGTAAGTCTAGGTGAGGAAGAGCTGTAATCCCAAAATCGAGTTAATATTTTTAACATTTTAACTCAACTTCACCAATATGAAAGATAGTTTCTAGAACTAAGTTCATCTTTGCTTTACAGCACGGTAGTTTGTTTTCCTTAAAAGTCTGAAAAGAGAGCTAAAAAGAGCTATATTCTCTTAGTACTCCATTACTGATATTTTCTGAGGAACTGACTTATGGCTTACTAGAAATCACAATCTATGTTCAGGATTATTTCCTACTACCTGCACTGAGGTTGATCTGCAGTTTTTATAGATGTGTTTTACAATATGTGATTTGGCAGTGCAAAACAAAATGTTGAAATGCCATTTCTGGTTTTCTATAGGAGTGTTCCTTCATGATTTTAAGTAGAGATGAATTCAGAATCTGTTCATAGGGATTCTGTGTCCTGTGATTCAGGTGTGACAATCTGCGCCTACAGCATTCCTGCTAACGAATCCTGATATAGAACAAAGCTACCTTTTAAAGGTATACCTTTTATTTTGCTGTACTCAAAGCATAGCATCTAGTACAAGCACAGCATATTACAAATGTTCCAGCAATGATTTATACTTACTGCATTTTATTTGTAATAGGTAAAATTTTATTTCCCCAAATGGCTGCAACTTGAAATTTTCACTTGATCAGTGTCACCATACAGGTATATTGTCTACTAAGATGTTTGTGTCATATTTGTAAAAGCTCTACTGGACTTTCTTGTGGTAACCTACAGCTACTTCTTTTCTCAATTTCATAGGCAGCAATGAAAAAGACCTGTAAAAGGTACTAACAGATATGTCACTTTACACTGTAAATACGTGATACAAATTCATTGTTAACTAAACCCATCCTAGGGCAAGGGTGTTTCCTCTTTTGTTTTCTCTAATGTACTTATAGGTTTTCCAAATCTTTTTCGGCTTCTGAAGCTGTTTTSTTTGTTTGTTTTCTTGAACTCCTTTATTTTGTTAGTCGTCGATCTTGTCTGGTTCCATCGCAAGGATGTTTCAAAACAGAATTGCTATTGCAAGGACCTCAATTTCAGATGAGTTGCCTCTGCCCAGGGGATAGGCTGCATGCACAAGAGATTAGTCTGATTACAGACTGGGCCTTAAATAAGGACTGCAAGATCAAGCATAAGGTACTTACTGGTTTTAAGTATTTTGGTATATTTTCTCAGGTTGGATATGCAGGTACAGCAGTCCCCATTGTGGAAAAGACACCAGCCTTATGATCAATGCAAGAAGTTTCGTGGCATTCTTTACGCTTGAAAGAAAAAAAAATTGGTGGTATGGGAAAATACTAACCAACCGAAATATTGGCAACATGCAAGTACTGCATTCTACTCCTACTGCGTAGGAGTGCAGTATAATCATTCAAAAATCTGTTCGTGATGTGCAACAGGAACCATAAGAAGGTTAGCAAATCTTCTGGTGGATGATTCATATGCAAATAACCAYGTAGAGCGCTGTTCAAATCCACACTTCGTTACCTCTGGCACATTCAGATACTCTAGGTATATTTTGCCACACCGTAGCATAGGGCTGCCTTCATGGAGACACAGTGCCTTTGCCCTCCTGTTAGTGACAGAGTTGTTCACGGTGCCATGTGCGTATTCAGACAGGTATCTACGGGCACTTACTGGCAGCGCCGTTCAGCAGATGGTTACGGAGCAGACTGCCATGGCTCTTCCACCGGTGGCATTTGTGCAGATAGTGGGAGGGAGCAGCTTCAGATCAAACCATTCATCCCTCTCCCCTGGGAAATGAATCCTGTGGGATAGGTGGGTATGTGAAGCCATGGCTCCATCTCAGTAGCCACAAATACTTTCCTCTGGTTTCAGAAGTGGAAGAACCTTTATGGCTTTAGTTATTTCTTTAGTAATAACAAATCTAATCAACGTTTTAATATAGATTTTAACAGGAACACCCCTCTTAACTGTTTGACAAAGTCTGCTTTATCAGCTTCTCGGATGAGCTGCATTTCATATTGCTCCTGCTATTTCACAGCTTTGACAAACAATTGCTCTGAATTTTCTTTTAGAAATGTAACACAAGAGTTTAATTACATCATGATGTTAAAACCCTTTATCAYGTCTTAAATTGTCTGTTATCTGATATGACACAAAAAAGCACATTTTTGTTAACGTTGCCAAACCCTAATCACTAGAGCTAACAAGTGTTTAATTAAATCAAGATATCAATATTAAAGAGAAAAAAAAAAAAAAACCCAAAACAAAAACAGATCATTGTTTCCAGTCACCCATGTTTTTAGGAGTTTTTGGGTACGTTTTATTACAGTGAATACGGAACTTACAAAGAGCAGACATTTCTTGCAGGGAGTAGTCAAACCTAATTCTCATGGAATGCTTGTTTCCCAGTAAAATACCACTAATTCAAGCCAAGTTCCCAAATTTCTTTCTGTCAGAACAATGCAAATGACATTTTCAAGAAAGAATGGAAGCCCTGGTCTCACAGGGATTTATAGGAAAGACGAAGTCTCTTGCACTTGTGAATATAAAAATTACATATAGCTAAATATGATGATGCATTCTCAAATGTCACCAGCCTACTGATCTAGGATGAAAAAACTTGAACTAAACATTTTTCTTCTTTTTTTCTTCTTTTTTACATCCTGATTTTTTTTCCATCTCCTTTAAAAGTAAGAGGTTGAATTCATAGTGTTTGTATAGAGACTGGTAGGAACCTATGTGCTTTAAAAAAAAAAAAAGTCATCCTTTAAGATTTGAATGTAAACACAGTTAATTTGAAATATGGTTTTGCCTTAATGGTTTTAAAAAAAATAAAGTATTTTTAAAAGTGAATTTAATGACTTGTGCTGATCTTTTATTTCCAGGAAAGTAATTCACTGTAATGTCATGGTTTTAAAACATACTTGTTACCCTCTGCTGGCTGCCTCTTGTACGTTACCCAAAGCAGCTGCCAAGTCTTAACTGAGTCCCTCATTCAATGACCGTGCACGCATGAATAACTTTTAAGTACATGAAAGTAGTTCTGTTCTGTGCTCTTGTACAACCACTTACGATCTCAACTGATAGCTTGTGTAAATGTTTGCAGAATCAGGACCTGGGGAGTGGAGGGTGGTGGCGCACCTGGGAACGGTGACACCCCTTGCTCCTTCTGCAATAGTACCAGTGGCATGAACGTGTGTTTTGTGGTGCTCTACTGTAATTAAGAACTTGAATGATTTTGCCTTAACCTGATTTGCCTTAATTTGGTATACAAAGCCCTGCTTCAGAAAACACTTAGCTGCTTAACTTTAGACCAGGGAGTAACCATGCTGATTTTTAGTAGTGAACAAGAGTGGATAAACAACCTTTGGTGGGATTGGTGCCAGATTTTTTTGGGTTAGCATCAAATATCTGTTAACAAATTGTATTAAGTATGTTTACTACATAATAAGATGTGTGTATTGCAAGGACATTTTAAAGGCAGAATGATATCTGAAGCATCTTTGAAGTGCTGATGCTTACAGATTTACTGTTAGACACGCCTTTTAAATTAGGAATGCGTGTGTAACATACATATATACATTGCATATATATTTATATATATATTTCATCAGTTTGTCTGCTGACCCACTGTCCTGCTGTGTCCTTCCAGTCTCATTGACTGTATAACCCGCTTGAGACATTTGTTGAATTCAGCAAGCATTGAATGCACTTCTACGTGAAGTGTAGCACACTAATTTGATGAGCATGGCTTCAATTAAATCGGCTGGGAGGATGTCACAGATAATTGTTTTCCTTCAAGAATCCGGGGATTTGTTAAGCTGGTAAAAGAGTGCTGAAGCAAAAATTACAGCAGAGGGTAAAGAATCGCATTTCTTCATCAGCTGTGCTCAGGAGCATTGAAGGCCTGATTTTGAGCAGCAGAAAGTACTCGGAGAACCTGATGAAACCAAACTGTAAAGACTGTGCATATCTTGAAGAGTGGGCCTCATGGCTGGTAAGTTTGGGCATGATGGCATTTGGTCTGCGAAATCACATATATACCAAAACATTATGATACAGAGATCATAATGCTCGTGGTCAATGGGAATATGAGAATGTGGAATACATAAGGTTTAACAGCTGGGCACAGATAATAATCCTTTGTCATTCCAGGAAATACCAAACTGCATGTAGGTCAGCCTTCTTTCCCTAAAGCATGGACCAGAGATGACAGGACATATCCAATGGCCCTGGGCTACTGAACCACTTTGTGGTACTTGCTGGAAGTACGCTTTTCTTCACCTAAAAGGTACGCGTAACCAGGTAACTGTGAAGCAGAGGTATCCTTAACTTGGCTTTTTCTGTTGTGCTCGAGATAAATAAATGAGCTGTTCTGGGCCAAATTAAAAATTCTGTAGTTACAGATTCTGCTTCCCTTTTAATACTGAGTCTATGCCCCCTCCGGTTCAACTTAACAAGTACTTAAAGGTAGGGTCATTTCTGAGGGCTTTAAATGATTCTTCTATCCTATCATGATGGCAAAGATAATGATTATGAGTAAATGAGTTAACTGCATTTTTCTTAAAGGGCACAGAGGAGGCTGAACAGGAGGGAAAACAGCTGAGAGACAGTAGGTCCTTCCCAGCACATTAGTGGGTGCACCTCCCAGTCCCAAGACAGACTTGCGTGTCATACAACCGAAAGGCGCATTCTCATTTAGATGGGAACTGCACTAGCCAGGCTTTTAAAACTTACTTTCAAGCTAAGAGTTAAGATACAACCTGTTGCAAACATTGTGAAATACAGGAAATAAAATGTTTTAGAAAGACATTTGCTGGTATAAACATATTATGTGATCTCACATAACTATGTTGCTTTTTTGTCAGCTTGATTATAAGACTACAATTTTAAGATGGAAAAGTGCTGTGATTCTCTTTCTAGCATCTCTCATTCTCTTTACAGTTGTGGTTTTAGCACAGGATATGCCTCTGTTATTTGTACAGAGCAGACAGATGCACTACAACTTTTAAAGTCGGTGTGTCTAACATGAAACTGAAATTTAATACCACCCATTTTAAATAAGTTTAATATCACTTTCTTTGAAAGCATAGTCTCGTTACTGCAAAAAGCAATCCGAAATGTTGACTTCTAACATGTATCTTTTTTTCCACAATTAAAGATGTATTTTATGTCTTAAAGCACCTAGAGCTTGAAAAGGGTACTAATAGGCCCATTATTGCTCCTCTAGTAACTGCAAGAAATTCCAGTCCTCAACAGAGGACACCAATATACTAGGTTCAGAAAAAAAAAAAAAAGAAAGATTTTAGGACACTCAAATATCCTAAAGAACTAAAAATAACTCACTGAAATAATGTTGATTTCTTTTAACAGACACATGGTTCATTCTACTAAAATGACCAAGTTCAGACGTCGACATATGACAAATGATACGGATGGAAGAGTTGAGAAAAGAGGAGATGTTAACCAAGGCATTACCAGGTTCTGAACCAATGACCAACAAAAGCTTGAGTAAATAATGTGACTTGGTGATTAGGGAGCATTCTAGACATATCCTTAAGGTGTGTGACTAAGTGGTTTTATATCAATGCCACCCAGATCTTCCTTGTAATTAGGACAGAGTCAACACAGATAATTGTGAAGCTAATTTTTAAGCTAAACAAACTGCTGTTTCCCTAACAATTTTTTACCCTTTTTTGACTGAAACTATGTTTCTGAAATCCCTATTCTAGCTGCAGTTTAATTGCCCAGTTCAGGAAAGAATTGAGCTTATTAACGGAACTTTTCTATTTCCAGATTAACTGATGTGAAAGTGAAAGGGAAGTCATCTTTAGTTGTAAAGCATAAACTAGACGTATTAAGGGTCCTCTCCTGTTGCTGTATTGACATGGACTGGAAGATTGAGTGGGAAGTGACTGCAAGTGCAAGTGGCTTGTCAGTATTTTTTTTTTTTTTTTAAATTATATTGGTATTTTATTATAAGAGCACTTACCTTCAGAAGTCTTAATGCTGTGATAGTATTGAGATTATAATCTTGAGGAATCTAGATATTTCTATGGGTATCTGTGACATTTTCTCATACCAGTTTTATTTTAGACTTAAAAATAAAGCTTTGAATTCCTTGCCTACTGTAATCTTATCAGGACAGCACTGTCAGGTTAACAGTTGGTGTATACTGACTTTCTTGGATGTATACTGAATTAAACCAGATAAATCTGTCTTGGATTTTCCTAATACTGTAGGAGTGTCAAGAACAACACAAAACATTAAAATAACAAATGTGAAAATTTGGACATTGTTCCTATGCTATATGCTGTTTAGTTTTTTACTACATGTGTTTTATGTGGTGACAACAGGCTTGTCTGCCTGCCTTTCTGGCTCTTCAACACCTTAAGGCCATACTGCTGGCACTGCAATCACTGCATGATGATGTCTGAAGCCAAGCCAATTGCAAGGAAATGTGTTACTGTAGTAGTGAGCTGATGAAGGTCACTTCTTTAAAAGGAGCAACATGATAGTCTCCAAAAGGAGAGAGGAGAAACCCCAGCCAAAGAACTGTCTTTCTTGGTCCTTCAGTATTTATGTTCTTGTATCTGTTTTTTTACAGGGGAATGAYTTTTGTTGGTGCTTCCTTTTATCCATATCTTCTTGTATTTCCAAAGGAAAGGCCTTTAGGTTTTCATTCACACAGGGGAGGCAGAACCTTTTGGAGTAGAACAGACTACATTCCTGTAAAGAAAATAACATTATTAGCAGGATACACAAAACAGAAGTGCTTAAGTTCCAGTCTCATTAAACCACATTTCTTCTAAATTGAATTCTTCTTCTAGGTTGAAATATTCCAGCAATTTTGCTTCTTCCTATTCAATAATTCTAACATCTGGTTAGAGCTAACTGGGTGAAAAATAAAAACTGGGTCTGTAACAATCGCTAACCAAATCAACTATCATGTTGCTCCTTTTAAAGAAGTGACCTTCATCAGCTCACTGCTACAGAGAACAGTAACACATTTCCTTACAACTGGCTTGTCCTTCAAGCATCATTCATGGTTCTCCTGGCGTGATCACTAAATTCCAAACAGGATTTAATGGGTAAGCTGGAGCTGGTGTTGCTGATGGATTATTCTTGGAGAGTTAAACATGAATAAAGGCATCAGTACGGATGGATCAGGACATCTTTCTAGGAGTAATGTATTCCACGGGTTTTACCTAAATAGCGGAAGTTTTCCTCTAAAGCTAAATCTTAGCTTACAAAGATTTCTCCCTCCTCCTCGGATCTTCCAAGTTCCTGCACTGGTATGTGACACTTGAAGTCTCAGAACACTATTCCTTGCCAATCTCCACAAAAATGGCCTAAAGGCCAATGCAAGTACAAAGAACGTAGACCAGGGGCTGTAGGCTCTCACAGACTTTAGCTGCATCTTTTTCTGTAACTCCCCAAAAAACCTACCCTTCTTTCTATTTATCTGTGTGCTTGTATTGCCCTAGGAGAATACTAAAAAGTATAAATATTATATCGATATCATAGAGGTGTCCAATAACCAGAATAGCTAAATGAATTTAATTCGGCTGAGACAATTCAACTGAGATTTCATCCATTACCCACCTTTACCTTGCATAAATGTACTCACTGATTAAAAACTAAAAACATACATGGTACTAAAGCTTGAGCTGACATCTCTTCTCTGAATTCTTGATGGCAAAGTATAAAAGTTGTTGTGCACAACAAAGATATTTTCCCTGCCCTTGAAATGGAATGACACTATGGTCTGACATGTTTTGTTCACAGTTGGTTTGGTTAGCAAGTGTTACGAACCCAATATTTATTTTTCAACTAGTTAGCTCTAATCAGATGTTAGTTATTGAATAGGAAGAAGCAAAACTGATGGAATAGTTTAATCTATTATTTGCAGCACAGAGTTTGGACAACTGGAAGAGAAGCTTATTAATGTATTATTCCTTTGCCCTGCAGCGAGACTGAAGTCCACGGTTCTCCTGGCGTGCTGATCGCTAAATTCCAAATAGGATTTAATGGGTAAGCTGGAGCTGGTGTTGCTGATGGATTATTCTTGGGGATTTAAGCATGAATAAAGACATCAGTTTAGATGGATCAGGACATCTTTTGGGGAGTAATGGATTCCATGCGTTTTACCTAAATAGCAAAGTTTTCCTCTTGCCATGGTCATTTGCAGCTGGCCTTTCTCTGGGGGCTTGGCTTGGATATTTCTGTGTTTCTGTTCTTGCTTTTGTTTCCCATGTCACTATCTGGACTTCAGCAGTAGATTCAGCAGATGATTATATCAAAATCACAATCAGCCTGCTTCTGTCCGACTTTCAAGCCTGAGGAACAACTTCTCTTCATCTATTGTCCTTTTCTGCACTGACTGCCAGGCGCCTTCATATTCAGAGCTAGTGTGAGGCCTTGGTCTCTGAAAAGCCCTGAAACTGGATTTCAGTTGCACAACCTCCAGAGTCTATTGTTTTTTGTCTCTTGGTATCCTTAATACTTTAAGCTGCCAATTAAAAAGGGAAGATTAGAGTTTAAGTTGGCCCTGCTATTCTTGTTTGTATTGCAAAACGGCACACAGCTCCCCCCCACCTCCAGGTTAAGTTCATGGCTCCACAGTGATGGACACTGCACCACTGGGCAACAGCAAAGGAGAGGAGAGGAGAGGCTTTTCCCCTGTTCTGCAGATGGGGAACTCCGATGTTAAGACACAGCTCCTCACAAATATACAGGTGCTCAACTTGCATTCTTTTAGCTGAAATGAGTTGCCAACTTTTGCTGATTTTGGCCAATGGGACTTACGCAAATCATGAATATGAACCATTGCACATCTGGGCGCTGGGTCCACGTACCCTTAGTCCTCCTCCCTCAGTCATGGGATTATTCAGCCTAGCTGTTGTTTGAAAGCCCTACGAATTAAATTTATTCTGTATAGTCAAGCACTGCTTTGACCATTATCCTGATAGGTTTCTGTGTTTAGTCACGTAATTCTTTAATATGTTTCACCCCTTCCATGACCAAGGCAGGAGGGGGCCATTTCAATTTCAAACTTAATAGTCCACTTCAGGCAAACTGAGCTGACAAAGCATGCTGCCAGAGTTTATTTCTGTTTTGACATGGATCATGTCTGAAAGTAATATATACAGGGATAGTATCATTACCACACTTGTAAAGGAAACTCTATGTAAAGGAAAGGTTCTGCCTAACCGTGTCCAGGATTGACCCCGCATGACTGGAAGTTGCGTGGAAAGTAGCTGTAGTATTACATTTATCACTTAATACCTACAATCATGTCCAAGATCAGTGTTTAGTCACCTTCTGCTGAGGTAAGCAGCAAGGGATGAAACTTGCTCCCTTTCCTCCTTTCTTCTCCAAAAGCCACCTCTTTTCTTTCCCTATGTTTAGTAAATGTTGCAATAAAAAAGAAATAACTGTTTTAAATGACTAATATGGTCAGATTATATCATTTCCTCTCCCCTCTTCTGAAAGGGAAACAGGAAGAAGGGCACTTGACCCTTCCTAAGGACTTCTAAAAGCATTTTCATTATCTTCCTTTTTGTGGGGTTTTGACATGTTTTAACACATTATAGATAATCATTAGTATTATTTCTGGTTGGACCAGAAATAATGGCACTTACCAATACACTGTGCTAAAGATTGGGTCAGTAGGGTGATGTATGCTGCAAGCTGACTGGAGTAAATTAACTGAGTGAGACAAACTCACTTCTTCAAATATTCTTTTATGAGCATTATACAGAACAGTTGCTAAGTCTTGGCTTTCATTGGCATAAAATCTGTGAGGAAAGACACTTCAGCTAGCATGGGTTGTCTCATGAAAAGCCTAAAATCTGATCTGTATCTAAGCCTCCTTAGATATAAAAGCTAGCAAATTAAATCCAATCCCTTTGCCAAATCTAAGGTCAGAAAAGTCTTAATTTTGCCACAAGTTAGTCTAGTACTATTTTGAATTAACACAAAAATGAAAGCAACCTGCCACTGAAAGCTTTCCATTAAATTGGTCCAGCTTCTTTGCCAAAGAGGCCCAAGAAAACATGATTTTCTTCAGCTTCAATTCTTATATTATAACATTATGGAAACACTCAGCACAGGGCTGAGTTGATCTACTTGGGTCAAGCACAAGCAGGAACCAAAACCAATCCACAGAGATATTATCCTAACTTTGGCTCTCTCTACTGCCTTGGGTAAGTTTTTACTTCTCTGGACTTTTAATTTTCCCTACATGAAAGAGGAATAGTATGTGTTTACCTACTTTGTGGTGTGGGTGTTTAAAGCACTAATTATCATTTCTGCAGATCTCTTTCAATGTTACCTAAGCAGTATTGCTAAATACATTTTGAAACCATAGTCATATGTGTGATTCACTATCTGGCCTGGCCAGTTTGGTAAGAAATTTATTCTCAATTATTTACAATCAAGGTTTTGCTTTGAGTGATACCATCAGGGGAATCTCTAAGACTCAGATAACAAGAAGTAAATGATTGACATATTTCCACAATGGGCAAAATAGGCAGGAATGTCAAAAAGATTAGAAGAGGCTTCTATTAGCTCACTGCTAATATCCTCTATACATTGCCATGCCCTAGATTAACTGCAACAATTAATAAATCTTTTAAAAGAAAAAGTCCTACCTTTATTCAGAAATGCACACTGTGTGGAAAGATACTGAGAGGCTAAAACACTGTATTTCTGACAGATTTAACTGCCAGACTTGGAAGTATCTGTTGAATCCTTCATAAATTCAAGATACTTCATTTGGGAATGAAAATAGCTAAATGTGCTCAAGTTTGCCCAAAATGTGTCTGAGTTGCTAATCCTCTGCTGTTAAAAAGGAGGGATAAACCTGACGTGTCAGGGCAGGAATCAAGCTCATAAGCCCAAACTATCTGACTAGCTGCACTTGCCTCTTCCTCTGGCTGTGCATGGGAGTGAGTCACCTACCAGCCAGGACAGGGACATTGTCACTAGGAAGATCTTGCTCACATGTGAGCTTTGCCTCCACCAACTGCCTTGAGCTACTTGGCTCTGGAAACTTGAGCCCACCTCAGTTGAGCCCAGACGTAACCAGGGAGCACTAGCACTTCATCTGACTCCCACGTAGTCCTCAGTTCCAGAAAGGAAAAAAAAATCTCAGTTGCAATTCCTAGTCTGACCTTTTGGTGATTTTCATTCATTTAAATGACAGAAGAGACTTCAGAAATAGGAAACAAACCTAATCAGGAGAAAGGTGCTATTGCACGCTCCTCTTAGAACAGCAGACCAGATCCATCTTTGGTGCTAACTCCCTGCAAGTCAGAATAGCAGCTAAACTTGTCCAAGTGTGCCAATTTCCTTTTGGCTGTGTCTGTCCAACCCTCTAAACTTTATCAGTGTAATTTGACCCTTTGTTTTGCTCAAGAGAATTTCCTTAAGTAAGTCCCCACACAGAAACTGTCTGGCATTGGCATATGAGCTGTCTCAGTTGCCCAGATTATCTCACCTCATGGTCCGAGGAGGCCAGAGGCGTTACTTTGTCCCACCAGAATTACAACTGGCCACCAAACATGAAAAAAGAATTCTACGTCTTCACAAAGTCTTTAGCAGGTCTGTTTGTTTTAAAACTCCCACTACTAGCTACTAGCAGTAAGGATCATGTCACTGGAGCTGGCCCCTAACCGCTGCGATTACAGAATGGGCTGAAAAGGTTGAATTTGAAAACTGCTAAAGCCAACACTTAAGACCAAGGTGTGCTCTTGCTAATAGCTCATGCTATTAGCTGCACTCTAGATCTAAGCACGTTACTCTAGGATAGCAAACAACCATGTTGAAAGAGAAGGCCAGGATCTGGCTGCTATTAGGGCAATGGTGTCTGGTATAACAAATACATGCCGTTGTCCATGTAAACAATCAGGTGACGTCTCCTCATGGGTTGAGTCATGCATGAGTCCTAACTACTGCATGAGTTCTGAGTCTCCTTCAACCACAGAACTGGCCTGCCAATGGAAAGGAGTGGAACCTAAGTTTTCTCAGTTCATTGTACTGCCTCAAAGAAGCACAGTACAGCCTCCGCACACTGATAATTGTGTAATAACTTGTCTTCATTTTTGCTTTGAACTCACAGCAAACAAAGGGGCCAGTTCTGCACTGAGGAGGAGGAATTAAGACAACTGTAATTTTACACCACATTTCTGGACCGCACTCAGATTTCACAGTTTTAAGGTTGCCTAMCAGCTGCTACTCAAATTCATTCTTCTTCAGAGAGCTATCATGGCATTGCACAACTCTCCTCCCTGCTCACTTTCTACCTTAGCTTTTGCAAATAGGATGGCAGCCCTGTGTTGTAGATGCAAACCTAACAAACCATGGACGTTTATATTCCCTTTACAGAAGAAAAATCTACTGTTGGTGTAGTACAAGCTACTGAACTTTAAAGGTCTTGAAGTGATTCTCCCTTGCATTTTCTTGTGCTGGGAAAGTGGAAGAGAGCACTCGTTGTGTTTGTGAGGCTGGACTGTGCTCATCTGTAAATAGAACACTTAAAGTTGCTCATCATTTTCATTTAATACAAAAAGCTTTATCTGGGGGAATCAACAAAAACATACAATTAGCGTGCCTTAAAAATAGGCTGTTTGGGTTTTTGCTGTTCGGTCTTTCTCTAATGGGTCACCAGGACTGGAACAAAAAGAAATGATTGAAGAAACTTGTTTTGCTTGTTACTTACTGTACCAACGCACACTGATCTGCTACACAAACTGCAATGAGACCCAAGGATGAGGAATTTGTCCTTGTCAGGGGTGAAAGGATCCTTCATGACATAGCTTTCTTCCAAAAGCCTGTAAGAGAATAATTTCAGGCTTTTAAGGGTAGATTTCACAGTATGGGAGAGTTGAAATGGGGAAATTGTGGAGACTGAAAAGGTATCAACCCTTTCTACTTGATTTGCTCGGCCTGGTGTTGTACATGAGGCAATGTAGCAGATATGCAGCTCCCTTCCTCTTCAACATTGTGGCTGCCTTCAGTCCTATACTGCACTTTCTATCTATCTTCCAAAATTAAGGCAATTGGCGATCATCTCAACGTTGTCTTACTAGGTTTTTCTCAGTGCTCTACCTTAAAGTATTTTTTTATCTTCAATTTTTATGACAGGCACTCCTTCACATGGCCAACTTCAGTACCTTGTCAAGTTATCATTTCAATTGCACAGCTTTTAATTAGAAGTTCTCTTCCAAAGCTGTGTGCATGTGAGTATAAAATAAAAAGTCTTTACTGCTCTTAGTTATGTCACTGCTGTAAAGCTAAGGTTCCCACCTCTTGCAAGCAAGAGCTACTAGCACAGAACATTACAATGACCTGAAATATGCTTACTTTATGTCAGAGACTGTACTGTTTGCTTCAGGGTATTAAGGGAGTGCATTTATTAATAATTTGGCAACCTGCTTGGGAAAGACTAAGGCCTTATTCTTCCTGGGAGCTCCAGGCAAAATATTACAGAAGTCAGTTGGGTGTCTGTCTGCACAGGGCACCCTGCAAGGCTGGCTTATTCTTGGACTTATATCAAACTTGGATTCTGCAGTAATATGGAGTACAATACGTATTTAAAAGGTATTTTGTTAACTCATACTGCCTTCTCCTTGTCTACATACATATACACACACACATATGTGTGTGCCTGTGAGTGTATTCCTTTTTCCTTTTCCTCTCTACTCAAACAAAAAAAATGGTATGGCTCAAGCCTTCCACTGTTAGGAAGGATCAGGCATCTCAACATGGCAGATCACCTTGTCAACAAGTCTCCCAGTGTACAAAGACTGGATTACCTTTGCAAAGCTCCCCTTGCAAGATTCACAGTCTTAATGTAGTCATCATCAGTGCAGAGACCTGGCCATTGTACAAGCCTTCATGTTTGGCATATGTTTCCTGCAGCATTGCATTTAGGACATGTGAGTAGACCGGAAAGTAGGGCAATAAAGAGAATGTGTAAAGCTATTTCTTATATGCATGTACAGTGTTATGCTTCAGCATTATTCTTTTGCTTTTTGAATCTCAGCAATCCAAATAAAGCTGAGATGTTAACAGTGAGCTTGGATAACCTAAAGTTAAGATTCATGTTCAGCTTTGATTCAGACTCTTTACGAATGGACCTGATCAAAGGCRGGCCATTGCTCTGCTGAGTAGAAGAGGAAAAACCAGTAGTACCATGGGATTTGGAATAATAAAAATACAGCCGCCCAAGATCTGATCTCAGCCCAAGCAGGTGGTGATCAACAGCTGTTTCCATTATATAAGAAACTGAGCGGTCTTAGTGAGGTGAAATGCTAAGTACATGTCTGACTTCCAGTTCCAGTGAGTTCCTGACCATGTTTGCCTGATGGGTTCGTTGACCGGGATGGCCTCAACAGAGCTACTCGTACATTTAAAGTTAAGTGCTTTGTTTTATGGGGAGTTTAATGTCTGCAGACAAAGTCGTTAACTGCATAGTTTCTGGTCAAACTATCCCTACTTGGCAGAGATGGAGAAGGCTTCAGTTTCCTAAAATGTAAATATGTACTAAATTTCCACACACTTTAATGTCATACAATCTGCCAAAGAATTGTCTAATTCATGCAAAAAAGCATTGCTGTTCAAAATTCCAAGTCATGTCAAACAGCTCTTAAAAAGTTTTTTTACCATATGTATTTAATTCATGCTGTGTTTACGTGTTGCCCAGCTGACACAGCTGTGAGGAAAGGGCTATTCCCAGAAATGCTAGGCTGACAGTCAACAGTATTCTAGTAAAAAAATATGGTACAGGTAAATAGTAGGGTGGCCAGTGGGGTTAGGAAATAAGTTAAATACAAATCTTTGCATGGTATTGAAGCAGGACGGGAAAGTTGATTTTTGTCTTTGCTATCAATGCTGACAGTTCTTACATTTCTTAACATTTCTTCCCTTTGGAAAAAGAAGGTGACTTTAAGTACCAAGCCTCATATTCAGGGGCAATATGGCATGTTATTGGGTTCATGCAGTGCACATCGTTCCACAGTACAAGGCTTCTAATGCTCATAGCATAAATGAAGTCTGTAATATGAAAGACTGTACTTACACAATAGAGCGTGTGTTTGGTGGCTTCTGCCCATAGTACGTATACGGAGCTGTTAAGCCACATATCTGACATTTGAACTCTCCTGTAGGCTGAGGTTCTTTGGGAGCATCCATCTTCAAGCTACCTACAAGAAACACAAAAATCTTTTAGCTCCAAAATGCAGTACTGGGAACATGCCTGCAAGAAGATTAAACTGATGTCGGACATCTGGCTATGCAAATTAAAATCCAATGGAAAACTGACTATTGCAAACCTTGATTAGTAAATCTTTTCTCCCAAATCAAGTTGGTTTCCCATGTCCCAGTTAAATTTCAAAATTCCTTAGATAGGTTTAGAAATTGCAGCCTGGGAGCCTAACTATAAAAGTTCACCTATTAATTTAGAACTTGATCCATAAAATAATTTAGGTAACAAACTATGTGGCTGTGACTGGAAAACCCTTTGCTCAACCGAGGCCTACACTCCTAAGTGCTTCCCAGAAAACAACTCCCTACCTGCTGTGCAGAATCCCAATCCAGTTCTGCAATGCCTGTCTCCTCCCACAAACTGCAAATGGAGCAGTGAAGGGGTTTGGGACCCCACTCAGGAGGCAGGTACCAGAAAGGTAGGTGTTGCAATTATTTACTATGTCTTTTTCTTTGCTTCTGGTTCACCTTCGAATTGAGTTTTGGGAGCTTAACCCTGGCTCACTGTTCTTATCTGGCTTCCTATGGAAATGAAGCTGATGTGATCACCCTGTGCCTAGATAGAGTGTTGGCCCATTCAAGCCACACAGGACAGAGGAGGAGGTACCTTCAAAAAAGTTTCGGTCCTATAACTTTTATGAAAATAGGCAGAAGAGGGAGACTCTGCTTCATCTTCATGGAGGATACCCATATATTTCTATAAATCAGAGAATCTGCACATAGGAAAGCTACTGTCCATCTGTCTGAAAGATTTCAGACACCCATTACAAAGGTGTAGCTATCAGTCATGAGATATAAAACGTAGAAAGCCATGCTTCATCAGCTTTGGTGCTTACAAGACGACTTGTTTAAACTCTTGGCCATTGATTTACATTTGGGAGCTTATCCTTCACTGATACCACTTTAGTTGAGAGTCACACCCTGCAGTTTTCAAAAAGCATGGTGTGGCAAGTATGCTTTTAGGAGTGATTTTGGTATGTATGCATGATCAGATCAAACACAGCTAACCATGTGCGTGCCCAAAATTGCACCAATCCATGAATGAAATGTGATCGCTTTTTTGCAAACTGGGTATCTTCGCTCACCTGCACCATCTTCTTGAACAGACACATTCACCTTGCAGTTAGCAAGAAAACGCAAGCTTTTAACTAAAAGCCCTCACACTTTTCATGGCATACAGTTTTCTGCTGCAAACCTGTCGGCTTTTTTAAGTGAAGCGGAGCTGGCATCAAGCTGTTAGGAAGGTGAGCGCTAGGAACTCGGATCTGGGCAATATCTCAGCAGTTAGGTTGTGTGTGCTCACAGCTGAGCAGACATACAGCCTGCCAAAGGACAGCAGGTCATTCCCACTCTTCTAGCTTTGCAGCCATACCCTTGCCATGCAGAGCTGATTCAGTTCACTACGGCCATGTCTCTATTTATGTTTTAACTCAGCTCTGGGGTTTTCTTTGGGAACAAATTGCCTGACTGTCCCCGCTTACCACACTTGGTTTGCATTGTGGAGCAGTCTTAAAGCACACAAACCGGACAGTTTCAGATGAAACAAAACTGAAAGATGTGCTCCAGAAGCACACCTAATACACTCCAACCTGAATGCCCAACTAGTGGCCATTCAGTCTACAGGCTAGGACCAGAGGTAGTCTGAAACATCCTGAAACAGAGAGAGTGGGCAGCTGGTATCCAACATCAAACACCTTGGTCTATGGTTTCACTCTTACTGCATCACACTAGTTACTAATGTGGTAACAAATAAAAGAACTACCTTTTTTTTTCCTTCCAACACCTTTTTTTCTCTTGTTTTAAGGAACTAAATTGGCTTGCAGAGGAATCCAACAACTGCTAACAGTAGTACAAGGTAAGAGGCAAAACTGCACAGCCAGGAGAAAGGAAGGGCTGAGATGAGGGACCTGTATTTCCCTCTTTCAATGACAGTAAGCTGCTATTTCTGCTCACTCTGTGTGGTGAAACTGAATCCTTAGAGACATATGCTGCTAAGGTGAATTAGGGGCAAGGTGAAGCAAAGCTGTGACTACTTGTCTTCTAATGTTCCAGAAGAACAGGGAGCCCCAAGATCCTCAGAGTTTACAGAGGCTTTGTAACAGACACCCAGTTCAGAAAGCCCTAGCCTGTTAAATCCTGAACCTTAATTTTGGGAATAATCTCCCTTACCCCATCATTCCTTCACCATCAGCCTTTCCACTGCCATTCCTGGCATTTCAGTAGTACAGGGAGTTCTTCAAATGTAACACAGATGGGGCTGGGTACTGGTTTAATAAGTAAATCCAACTCGTGAATACCTTAGGCAACGACATTTTTTCAAAAGTGATGTAACCCTTGGATATCATGTATTTTCCCTACCTCACAGGGATGCTTGAGAGAATTTAATTAACTAAAGTGCTTTCAGATTTTTCAGTTAGATATAAGGCATGTACATGCTACCTGTTTCTCCCTGTGTATTAAAACTGGGATTCTTCAAACTATACACAAACTCAACTAAGAAGTCTGCTTTTTGAACCCTGCATTTTAGGTTTACTAGATAAAAGTCCCCCAAACATACTTAAATTTACCTTTTCTGTAGGTAGTCAGTAGCAGTACTGAGACACCCACCTGTGTGAATGAGATTCAGTCCTGAACATTGTATGCAATTTTTTGTAATCAATCTTTTTTAAAAAGGGGAAATAATTAACCCCACAAACGTAGAGTATGGAAAGTCACTTGAATCAAATACAGAAGACCATCATGGTGATCTTTTCTTTAAAATAAAGCAAAACACTAAGAACAACAACCAAAAAAAGAGTATTTATGGCAGTGAGGATCATAGACTTTGGAATGAATGTGTCCTGATTCCAAGTCAACATAACAGCCCTGGGTTCAGAGCTGACGTACGTTAGATATAGAAACACCTGCTCTCTTATAGACCATTGGCATGTAGAACAGAATCTGTTCAGTGACTACCACTGGGAAGGAATGGTATCTATGTACAAACAGATTTTTGGCTGTGCCAGTTGAAAAGCATATGATCCTGCCTGCAAGGCACAGATGAATTTACGATGCTTTCCATTTTACTCCCAGCTTACAAGTCACTGGTATCAGTTGTACCAAGTTTTATTTCACTGGGAACATCATTTGTCCAGAGAGCTTGTCTACACAGCAGCACTTGGGAAAGTTAAGGTCACTAACTCAAGGTGTGAAGTTAATACACATGCAGATTTCAGGGTGAATGCTCCCATTCAGAAGTAAAGCTTGCTATATAACAAAATAAAGCCATTTTCCTTCTGAAGAAAGAAATTTAATGGCAGATGTAATAAACTTTTAGTTTATGTGTGTGCTTCACACCTTTAGTCTAAACCACCAAGCAGACAAGTCCTAAGATGCACTCTCTCACAAAGCTTGTAGTACTTCCAAAAAGCTCGTCTGCAATTAAAGAACTGTATCTTTATGTCAGATAGCAAATGCACAGAAGCAGTTCTGGGATAAAACCACAGTCACGACAGACATTGGTTTATCACAAAGTAAGCTCATTGGTCTGACCCTATACACCATCTTAGCAAGATGCCTGATATGACAAGTACGACAAGGTGTCTGCCTCCCCTCCAAGCAGACATATGAAGCATGAGTGAGAACTTGTTTCTCTCTAGCACACCAACAACAGGATGAAGGATCTCTTGAGGAGATAAAAGTCTAGGGCACTAATCCCTTCATAATCATGACAGGCAAATTTGTAACCTCAAGTAACTCAAATCATCACCAGTGCTAACACTGGCTTTTTCTCTTGAAAATTTCTGAAGCAGCACCATGTCAAATATCTGGCTGGCTGGTATGTACTGAAGGAGTCTTTTAGAACAGCTTGTTTAGAACTGAATTCTGCCCAAGCGTTTGCCATTTTGGCTGGAAGCCGCAAGGTACTTAAACACATACTTACTTTAAGCACATGCATAGCTCTTCTGAAAAGAACACGGCTACCCACACATGCTTGATTACGAAGCAAACACTGAACTAGCACGCTCAGCAGAAACCTGCCAAGTCAAGCCCAGAATGCTGCAGGACATGTGGGAGGTTGGCCCACGTGTCATGGCGAAAGGTAAAGCACATAGATTTGAATGCTATACTAAGGAAATAATTGCAGTAAAAGAAAGGCGCAGGTTAGATAGCAGTGCTATAAGAGTGCTTCTCCATGCTGTGACTGATACATGATATGGATGTGGGGAAATGGCTCTCAGTGCAGCTCTCTAGGGACTCCTAAAAACTTCAGGGCTGTTCTGCTCAGAGCATTCTGCTAACAGGCCTGGAAGGCATGCCAGAAATAATAAATCACCATTAAATTGTCAGGGTCAGTGGCAAAGTAGCGGCACAGATAAGTAATCTGATTTTCTTTGCTTCAAACCTCATTAGCACAAGTCTTTACAATGCATAGGTTAAGCCCCTCTTAATACTCCACAGGAGACTCATGTATTTCTGAGTCACTGATAAACTAGAGAAACTATACAAGAAACAAACTGCCTACAAACAGATGTAGACTTTGATTTGAAAGGGTGTCAGATAAAACCAACATTGACACACCTTTAATCCTCTCCAATTAAACTCTTGTTTCTTTTTCCTGCCAAGATTTTCCTGCAGTATCCACTGTTGATGACGATGACCTATTAAAATATTCACAGCTTGATTCTCTATGGGAAGGAGTGGTCTCTAATAGAAGCGTAGGAACCACTGAGTTCATAGCCTGGTAAATGCCAAGTTATTTTGCAGTGTTTGGTGTGATATAAATTTAAATACACTTCAGCACCAGGAATGCGCTCACCTCCTTCAGAAGAATGATCTGTTGCCTAATTGCTCAGGTAATAGATGAAACAGCAGAACCTTCTTACTTGCTAGTTAATCCCCACGTGAACAACTCTCTCCCTCCAGTTCCTTCATGTTATTGCCCTGAAGGCATGTTTAGGTCACCTGTTGGCTGCCTCCCTGCTCTTCCTTTGAGGTGACTTACCTGTGTTCAGCGTAACAAATTAGCCCAGGAATGCAATTTCACCAAGCATGGCCATTTGGAACTTTTACCCTTATTACCTCTCCCAAAGACCACTTGATTGAATTAAACCTTGACTTGTTGCACAACTTCTCCCTTCAGGCCAGGGGGATTGTGCTGGTATTGCTATGCTCTCTCTGCTGTGAAGGAACTGAGATCACTGCAGCACACAGGCTTCCCTTTAGGAATGGGCCATATAGCTGGCCCCAAGCCCTGCTTTTTAACAACAGCTTGTGTGCACTCCCTGTGGCTGTACGATAAACAGCCTAGGTGGTCACAGATGTGAAAGCAAGCATGTTTTCTGAACAGTTGTAGGGAATGTTTGAACAGGGTGTGTCAGCAGAAAGAGAGGAGACAAGCAAATCAAACTCCTTCCTTAGGTAAAAAGGCTTTACGAACACAAGATGAATCCCAAAAAAGCATCTATTGATGCATGATTTAACAAAGTTGAGAAACCAACACTTAAAAAAATCTAGCCCAAGTACTTCTTACTTGAATATGGCAGGCAGCCAGCTCTGAATTAGACAGCATTTAATAAAGAAGAATCTCAAATTAGGTGAGAATTTAACAGCTTCACACAGGAATGCTGCAACAAGGCACTGATTAACCGGTATATACCACTGTCCTCTAGCGGACACATCGGCACTGTACAGCCCCGGTGACTGGCAGTATCCCTGTCACCAGCTGCGGGGAATTCTCAGTTCAGCACCTCAGCTGTTCAGAGTGACTCAGTTGTAAAAGCCCAGCTAAGTGGATCACACAGCAAGAGTGAATGATAGAATAAAATAAAAGCAAGTTGCCCAAGCATTTATGGTAGAGGCCATCTCCATGTCTGGTTGCAGAGGCACAGTGAATGGGGGATCTCTTTGCTGTGTAACAGAACAAACAATCCTGACAGAGGAAAGAGAACTACAGTGTCATTAGCTCTTCCTTTCCTTCCCCCCCAAATTAGTCTATGGTCATATCTCGTTTTCTGCTCGATCCCCCTCATTCCTGTTTCTTCTCCTTCCCTTCCAACAGGCTTTCCTAAGCAGAGTACAAAGCTTATCACATCATCATCCATGATATCATTCTAACATTCTATACGTAAAATGGCCTAGAAATTAAAGGAAGGCAAAGCAAGCTTGTTGCTCTTCTCACAGTACAGTTATAGGGACTTACTGGAGAGGAGGTAACACAGGAGATCGAAACACCGAAGTGTTCACTGAAGTGAACATCCGTTCTGCATTACAGTTATTCCTTGCCAAAACAGGGAAACCAGACCTGAGGTCTGATTTCATTAAATCTCCCTTCTGGTATAGCCACAATAAATAAGAATGCTATGGCTACAGGTTGCCCCCTGCCCTGAACTGATTTTGTCTTCCTTCTAAACTGTAGCTCCCTATTATAGCTTTGTTAAATTAATATCCATAGTGGGGAAGAATAAGACAGTAAGGCTCTATTAATGTATAAGTGATGATGATTCCTTTTAAGTTGTCCTTTAAGAAAAGTTATGGAGGGCCACATGTACCATTGGAAGTATCAGCTTGGTTAAGCGCAATCTAAACTTAGTGCAACACTTTCCAACACAGTCTAAAAATAGGAACACCAAGATTTTGTGGAAATACCCAAGGAGAGGCTTACACAGTGTTTTGGGAAATAAGACACTGCAACTTGACATAATCCTGAAAGAAATAAATATAGCTTCAGTGATTTATCTCCCTACAGAAAGCAAAGTTGGTACTGTAAGGAAGCACTCAGCCCCCACTACGTGGGGCTGCATGTTACAATGTGCTTGCTGTGACAGCTAGGGCCCACTTTCCCCTGTGACCAGCAAGATGTTCAGTGTTATTATACTTGGGGAAGAGAATTCTTTCCACTAAAATGTGACTGAGGCTCTCAGTTTGTTAGGACTGAGCTCAAGTTGAGGACTGCATAACGAAGTAAAGCAAAACCTTCAAAAAGAAAAGAAAACATAAAACTACTGGAGGTGTGTGGGAGGGTATGGGGTGAAGAGTGCCAGCTTCAAGAAAGCCTGAGAGTAAAGACCTGTACCTACTATACATATACTTTCTCATGCACATAGCCCCACACACCTTCTTACAGGCATGCCCATTTCCTCTGAAAGACACGTTCCTCCAGTTTTGTTATCCCAGCTATTGTGAACAGCGAGCACAAGAAAACATGAGAGAGATGTATTTCCAGCATGTTTGATAAAGCAAGGAAGTCCAGTCACTCAACCCTTAGAACGTTTTGTTTTCCAGAGCACTTGCTGGGAGTTCTGTCACAAGAATTTACAAATAGGTGCCTTGTTTCACACCTTCACACAGAGGTCATTTCAATTTTGCCCCTTTGATTACAGTTTACAGTGGAAATTAGTCCTTCAGTCAGGGGCTTCAAGACTTCCTGACTTACACGTATAGTAAATTCCTGTTTTCTAGCCATGTAGCAATATGAAATATGCTATGTGAATTCAGCCAGGCACAAACACTGTGAATTTTTAGCGTGTTTTCAGGTTAGTCTGTTTGCTCCTCCCAGAAAGACTTTGCTTCCCAGCCAGTACTTGGATTACTTTGCCTAAAAAACATGCAGGTACTAAGGCTGCACTTACTTCTTTCAACACCCGATACTCTCATCAAATAGGTATCAAGGCACATATACAAGAACCGCTTCCATAATTTTCTGTAGGACACAGACAAATGATACTTGTTCTTAGACAGTTGGAGACATATTTTATCATAGACAGCCAGGCCGTTTCTTTTGTGCATGCTCTGTAGTCTGCACAGCCTGTTCTCCAGAGCATGTGTGTTTATGCTCTTCCCCTCCAGAACTTCTTTTGGACAAATTTACTGCTCTGTTCATCAACAGGAGGAAGGCGAGTTTTTCACATGTGACAAATTTCATCATGGATGGAGATGTGTGGATCCTAGAATTTACTATAACCAGTGGACTGCTCCTACTGGGTCATATGCTAGGAGGGCAGGCATGCAAAATCTTTGCAGTTCTGTCTTTTTGCCCAAGAAGCTCAAAATCCAGTGAGAATTAGCAGCATCCTCAATGTGTCACAGATATTTAAGTAACTTTCCTTTGGCTTCAGATCTCCATCTGTTCAGCAAGCATAGATAGGTCTGACTAAAATTTCACTGAGGTACAAGAGAAAAGTGTGGACTGCAGAGTGGAGCTAATTAAGCAGCAGAGTTGATGGGGTCTTGATAGAAATTTTATATGCCATATGTTTACGTTAAGTTTTTTAAAGTACTGGCTATAGCTATAGATAGATACATAAGGCTTAAGAACACTGTGATGTTTGTTACAGGTTTAAATGCATGTTTCCTTTTTGCACATATGCATACCTCTAAGTGTGGTTATTAATAATAACTTTACTCAGTGTTAGGAAAGTTATGACAAAATAAATGAACAGGTGGGGAAGAAGGCTTAGTGGAAAATTATTATGGTAATTATTATTATTATTATTATTATGTAGTTAGAAGGAGACTTTATAGGAGGCAGCATGGTTCATGTGTTAGCTGGCCAGTAAAAAAGGAAACAGAAAGAGCAGGTGAAAAATGCTTTCACCAGGCATTGAGAAAAGGAATATAACAAAACACTCACTGACCCACTCTGGCTTTATCCTGGCCTAGAGCAAAAACCAAAAAACCCCAAACCATTGCAATCATGTAGATAACTAATTTCTTTCTTAATCCAAATCTCAGGTTTGTGCTTATCTGTTGGGAGTTTTGGGGCTGTTCGCAGCTTTTTTGGTTTATGGATTTTTGTGCCAGTAAAAGCACTGCTTTAGTGAACAGGCCAGTGCAAAGGTAATGKACAGGCTAGAAAGTTTAGCACCTCAACAAGCTTGGGGAGCAAATCCCCATTCCACAACAGGTTAACAGCGGAATCCAAATCTTTTCCTACCATTATCATTAAATAAAACTCTTCTTTGGTCAGAACACCTCCAAGCAACCTGCATCTGCGCAGAGTAAAACTTTCAGGGGATCCTCCACTGTTCTTGGTACAACCTTGTCATATTTGTAGATGTGTATCTTGACTCTATTTGAGGCAAGACATAAAGTGAGGCAAAATCTAAAGTAATGCTCTTGTTATAACCGCTACTTTGCCTGGCAAACTTCTCCCTGTATGTGGTAAATTAAGGCACAAGGAAAACAACATTTTTGACATGGGCTCTTGGAGCATGAAGGTCTTAAATTTTGTCTATATAAAACATACCATTTTAATTGTAAGGATATAGTTAAAGTAGTGTAACATTTTCATGTAGAATTAGTTATGCTGACAAAAAGGGGTTCATATCAACACAACTTTTAAACTATACCAATTAAGGGAAATTAATCAGCATATGGTATCTTCGCACTGATGTACTTCTAGTGGTCCCTCCAAGGTGATATATTGGTAATATTATAACAGGGGAAAAATCCTAACTGAAAAAAACTTAACCAATGCACAAACCCGCAAGTACTGGTATAACGAACTACTAGTACATAAATCCAATTCTTTGACTCATAGATGCCTAGAGATGGAAGACAGCTCAAGAGATTATTTAGTCCATCACACCCAAGGCACAACCGACTTTATTTTGATGGCATTTTGTAGTGTTTACAAAGAACCTCCTACCAGCCCAAGTGCCTTAGAGACAAGTAACAGGTCAGTGAGCAAGTCTGGATTAAGTGTGAGGAAAGCCACATGATTAACCTCTCACCTTAAGCAGAGAGACCATTTCTAGCATCACTGAGATACGGAGATATTTATTGGGGTCCTCAGAGCAGATTCAGAAAGAAACTGTGGTACCCCATCTCTCATACATCTTGCAAACTTCCTACCTCCCCCTCATTTGGTTAATTTTTAAGGATTGCCTCCTCCAAGCTCAGGAGCGATGCATCCCAACAAAGGGGAAATCGGGCAAAAACACCAGGAGGCCTGCGTGGATGAACAAGGAGCTCCTGGACGCACTCAAACACAAAAAGGAAGCCTACAGAGGCTGGAAGCAAGGACAGGTAGCCTGGGAGGAATGCAGAGAAATTGTCCAAGCAGCCAGGAATCAGGTTAGGAAAGCTAAAGCCCTGATAGAATTATATCTGGCCAGGGATGTCAAGGGCAACAACAAAAGATTCTATAGGTACGTCGGGGATAAAAGGAAGACGAGGGAAAATGTGGGCCCTCTCCAGAACGAAACAGGAGACCTCGTTACCCGGGATACTGAGAAGGCGGAGGTACTCAATGACTTTTTTGCCTTGGTCTTCACTGGCAAGTGCTTGAGCCTCACCACCCAAGCCACAGAAGGCAAAGGCGGGAATGGGAGAATGAAGAGCCGCCTACTGTAGGAGAAGATCAGGGACCATCTAAGGAGCCTGAAGGTGCACAAGTTCATAGGACCCAATGAGATCCATGCATGGGTCCTGAGGGAACTGGCGGATGAAGTTGCTAAGCCACTATCCATCATATTTGAGAAGTCGTGGCGGTCCAGTGAAGTTCCCACTGACTGGAAAAGGGGAAACATAACCCCCATTTTTAAAAAGGGGAAAAAGGAAGACCCAGGGAACTACAGGCCAGTCAGTCTCACCTCTGTGCCTGGGAAGGTCATGGAACAGATCCTCCTGGAAGCTATGCTAAGGCACATGGAGGACAGGGAGGTGGTTCGAGACAGCCAGCATGGCTTCACCAAGGGCAAGTCCTGCCTGACTAACCTAGTGGCCTTCTATGATGGAGTGACTACATCAGTGGACATGGGAAGAGCTACAGATGTCATCTATCTGGACCTCTGTGAGGCCTCTGACACGGTCCCCCCACAACATCCTTCTCTCTAAACTGGAAAGGTATGGATTTGATGGGTGGACTGTCCGGTGGGTGAGTAATTGGTTAGATGGTCGCATCCAGAGGGTAGTGGTCAACAGCTCAATGTCCAGATGGAGGTCGGTGACGAGTGGCGTCCCGCAGGGGTCCGTATTGGGACCAGTACTGTTTATTATCTCCATCAATGGCATAGATGGTGGGATCGAGTGCACCCTCAGCAAGTTTGCAGATGACACCAAGCTGAGTGGTGCGGTCAACACGCCTGAGGGACAGGATGCCATCCAGTGGGACCTGGACAAGCTCGAGAAGTGGGCCTGTGTGAACCTCATGAGGTTCAACAAGGCCAAGTGCAAGGTCCTGCACCTGGGTCAGGGCAACCCCCAGTATCAATACAGGCTGGGGGATGAAGGCATTGAGAGCAGCCCTGCCGAGAAGGACTTGGGGATACTGGTGGATGAAAAGCTGGACATGAGACGGCAATTGTGCACTCACAGCCCAGGAGGCCAACCGTATCCTGGGCGGCATCAAAAGAAGCGTGGCCAGCAGGTCGAGGGAGGTGATTCTGCCCCTCTGCTCTGCTCTGGTGAGACCCCACCTGGAGTACTGTGTCCAGCTCTGGAGCCCTCAGCATAAGAAAGACACGGACCTGTTGGAGCTGGTCCAGAGGAGGGCCATGAAAATGATCACGGGGATGGAACGCCTCTCCTGTGAAGAGAGGCTGAGAGAGTTGGGGTTGTTCAGCCTGGAGAAGAGAAGGCTTTGGGGAGACCTTATTGCAGCCTATCAGTACTTAAAGGGGGCTTATAAAAAAGATGGCGGCAAACTTTTTAGCAGGGCCTGTTGCGACAGGACAAGGGGGAATGGCTTTAAACTAAAAGAGGGTACATTTAGACTAGATATAAGGAAGAAATTTTTTACGCTGAGGGTGGTRAAACACTGGAACAGGTTGCCCAGAGGGGTAGTAGATGCCCCATCCCTGGAAACATTCAAGGTCAGGCTGGACGAGGCTCTGAGCAACCTGACCTAGTTGAAGATGTCCCTGCCCATGGCAGGGGGGTTGGACTAGGTGACCTTTAAAGGTCCCTTCCAACCCAAACTATTCTATGAGTCTATGATTCTATGATTTTTCAAGGGAAGTTGAGTACCCGATTGTTTCCACGGCTCTATGGTCCTATAAGTCCAAAGCTGTGATCCCAAAACCACCTTGTTTAGGTGCAACCTCATACTGGAAATGCGTACCTATCAAAGGAAATAAGGGTTTCCCCTAAGTTCCCTAGGCTCCTTAAAGCTCCTTCTTTGTGTATGTCCAAAAGCAGTGCCCTCACACAGCTCTGAACTTCCCTGGAATCCTCTCCACAGTCCCCTTCAAGGCTGCATCCTGTAGCTCCAACTCCCAAAGTTCCTCATAAAAAGCAATCTGTGGCCACTACATTCTATTAAACAAAGAAGATACTGTATACTAAAATACTTGTGTAGAAAAAAAAATATCAGAATCAAGCTTTGGATGTGGATCCAGAATCAATGTCACCTGTTAAGCAGTCACCTTGGTCACCAGGCTACTCTCAGGAGGCTTATGCTCCCTCTTGACCTAGACTCTTCTCAYATTTGCTTCTGCAGTTTGAAAGGGAGGGTCCCTCCACTCAGTATAACTTACGCTCTAGTGAGTCAGGCACTCTGGAGGTGGGAAGCGCAGATTTGAAACCTTTCCCACTCCAAGCAAAGCAGGGGGTTGAACACTGCTCTCCCACCTCTGCAGCAAGGCTTCAGCTACTCGCTGTCTTCTGTCATGGAGAAGCCCTGTGCCCTGACTCCGCAGCAACAGATGAGCCAGCCTGGGTCCCGTCCCAAGGAGGGCTATCACCACCCGTCTTCCAGAGAAGGATCCCGGCTGGTGAGGAGAAAAGAAAAACCTTTTTCAGATCCCAGACACGCTGTCTGCTGAGGAGAGATTAAAGATTCATTCATGCCCATACCCCTTTATTAGTAATAATACTATCTATTAGCGGGAACTGTTCCCGGGGAGCTCGAGTTTCCCGCGCTGCCCCTACACTGGGGCCTGGCTGCCAAAGGGGCCTGGCCCTCAGCCCTGCTCTTCGTATTTTCCCGAGGGGGGGGGCGGGGGCGGGAAGGCCGCAGCCTGGTTCAGCCAGAGCCGCCCGATTTCTGCCCACCCGAACTGCGCGGCACCCACCAGGGCCGCCGCGGCCACCATCCACGCGTGGCGACAGGCGGGTGGCCACCAGGCCACTTCCTGGTTTCCCGCGTTGAGGCTGCGGCGTCAGGGCCCAGCGCCGCTCCTCCTTAAAGCGCCAGCGCCGCAGGACGCCGGAGGCTGAGGGCGRCGCCGCGCGCCGGCGGCAGGTGGCGCTGTGCGCCTGCGCGGGGTCCCCTCCGCCGCCTCCCTCCGCTCGTCGGCTTCTTCCCGGGGAGGCGAGGGGCCGCCCGGCGGGGCTGTGGGACCGGGGCCTCCGCCTTCCCGGGCAGCGGCCGGTCACCGGCCCCGATGGGCCCGCATCGCGGTGCGGGACGGGCCGATCCCGAAAGTCCCTGGAGTTCAAGGGGGGGAAGGCGTTTAGGCTTTGGACACGGCAGGTCGTGCCTGGCCGCGCCCCGAGCAGGGAGGAGCGAGTGACAGAGGGCCGCT
The DNA here is from genome assembly GCA_035582835.1 of Phoebastria nigripes. Lineage (NCBI taxonomy): Eukaryota > Metazoa > Chordata > Aves > Procellariiformes > Diomedeidae > Phoebastria > Phoebastria nigripes. The sequence continues at coordinate 695,424 of JAYKAV010001033.1, read as the reverse complement.
GGGCGACACCATCCCATCAGCCGTAACGCTCCCTGTAAACTCACTGCATTGCGAAGAGCATGCGAG
>JAYKAV010001033.1:581445-695303 GCA_035582835.1 Phoebastria nigripes | reverse complement strand
GGGGGGGGGGGATTTCTGTTGTCTGTTTGTATTCAAAGTGAACTGCCTGGAGGGTGCCCCCAGCTTTATGAATAAGGAATAGGGGTTTTGACCAAGTTGACCAGTCTTTCCAGTTGACTTGGACAGTCTTCCCTTACAGAAGGTCACATAGTGACCAGTGTGCAGGTACAGTTTTACAATACAGAAGTCCACTAACCCCCCCAGGCTACGTAAGGGGATTTTATAGTCCACGGTTAATGCCTTCCAAAGGGACACTGTAACAGTCTTCTGCATACAAATGCAATGCAGTGTTGTGAAGGTTTATTTTTAATTGCTGGGTTGCACCCTGCTAACTCGTCCTGTCTTTTTTCATTCCTTATGCTCTGAGTAGGAAGGATTTATCAGCGTTTTCAGATCTCAGGCCATTTTTGCTCTTATATTAGCATGTGCTCAGCCAGAGGCAAGAGTCCTGCTCAGACTCCTGAGCTAACTCCTTATGCATCACCTCTGTGAAATGGGCATCAGTTCCTGTGTGTACCGGCTCTGACTGGCATGAGATACAAGGTCATGCTTAGCAAGAAAACAGGAGCGATGGAAGTTTTTTGAAAGTAACTTTTACTCAGAGACTGGCTGGGCATCCATCTGCAGGTGGTGAGTGACTGGTTTTGCATCACTTGTGGTTTTGGTTTTTTTCCTCCTTCACTTCCTAAACTGTCCTTAACTCGACCCACAAGTTTTTCTCTCACTTTTGCCCTTCGATTCTCTCCCCATGCTGCTGGGAGGGGAGTGAGCAAGCAGCTGGGTGGGGGCTTACCTGCCAGCTGGGGTCAACCCACCACACCATGAGAGCCAGGTACCACTGAAACTGTGCAAAATAGTCTGGAGAAAATCTGAGCACAACCACTAGTAAGGGGTTGAACATTAAAAAATTCTTAAAAGTAAATAATTTATTTATAAGCGTTTATTTGAAATGCAAGTATTACAGAGTAAAGGTGGTCTTGAATACAAAATCTTTCCTTGCTCATATGACAAGATAAACCATTTTTTTTCCATTTATTTTTCTGTTCTTGAGCCCTAAATGTCGCTGATGTCTTCTCTCAGGCTGCCCGTAGAGTACACTGTGAAAGAGATCAGGCTCACTGGTTTTGGATGTTTTACAGATCAGAAGATAAAATATCCTTCTGAGCATTTGCAATACAAAAGTAACCACTTGTGCTTCATCAGATGGTTCTTCATATACGGGTTGTTTCATATCTCCATAGGCAGACATAATAACAGCTTGGAAGAGATTGATCAAGACACAGATCATCACTGACATGAAAGAGGCTAGGAAAAGACCACCCAGCAACCTGTTGGATGAAAATGCGGTATCCCTGAAAGCTGAGACACAGTAAGAGATTATGGTCTGAGCTGAGTGAATCATGTTATTGTAATTCTGTTCATGCTGCCCAAACACAAGGTAGCCAAAAGCCATAAATACAAAGAAGTACACCACCACCACAAGGGCCATTGAGGAGATTCCGGGAAGGGCTGCCAAGATCGATCTTTGTGCCAGGCGCACGTCATAAAAAAATTGAGAATATTTTAGAGTTTTCAAAACTGCAAGAAATGCTAAAAAGCCCATAGTAATCCTTAAAATCTGATCTAAATGAGAAACTGCATGAAAATGAATGAAATCATTTGGGTGAAGTAAGTAAAACTTCACTATATCTGCTCCCACCTTAAACTTTATGACCTTTAAAAAAACAGAAAGGAGGAATGCTGATTTTAAGCCAAAGTTGATTATATTGGAAATGTTTTTAATATAATCTTTTTTTTCTTGGCCTATGATGTGAAGTTCGTCTGCAATGTAAATGAACAGAAAGGCAAGAACAATTACAAACACAGACATTTGAGTTTTAGTTTGCTGATGAAAAATGGGGAGTGCAAAAGAGTGTACTGACAAACTTGGTTTTATGATCCCAAAATGAGACATTTCAAATATGACTGAGATGGTGCAAAAGAGATCTGCATCTGAATTAAATGTAGTTAGTTCAATGATCACAGCCCATGTCTTTTCATCAAGCCAGTTGCTCTGTTGTAGAGCATCCAGCCTTGTCGTTGAATTAGGTCTTCCTTCTTCAGGGAAAAAGTAAAACGTGTATCCTGCTGGTCCATATGTGTGCAAATCTCCATATGAATAATACATCCACGGAGTCCTGTTTTGCTGGTAAGTGAACCCACCGTAACTGCTGGCATCCTTGGAAACAGACTGGTTGGCAACCTTTGTCCAAGTGCCAGCGTAGTCACCTTTCTCTGGGATGTCACTGCCATATTTGTGAAGACAGTGGCTTTTACTGATCACAAAGTTATTTACAAAGCTGTGAGGATGGAAACATTTTTTCTCAGTACCTTTAGCCCGCACTTGCCTCATCCTAGGCAAACCAATGATTTTGGACCAGCTCTCGGGAAGAAAGGTTGGCTGAATGTCATTGTGGATCAAAGGCAGGAACACGTCTTTCGCCCACACATAGATATGTTCTAGCTTATCTACACTGGAGAGTCGTGGAGAGAATTGGTTATGGATGAATCGGTTGTAGTGGAAACTGTTGGCGTTCTCAGTGGAATAGGCAAAATTTAATAGCAGAGTTAAAAAGACAAGGTGACTGATGAAACCTTTTGTGAAAATAAATGCCTTGACTTTAATTTTTGCCCTTTTCAGCATGTTTGCAATTTCATCAGCTTCTAAAGGCTTATACTGCTTGGTGCCTCTGACTTCAGCAAGTTTCAAGTGCATCTCTCTCATCTCATCAGCACTCATTGTTTCTTTAGCCAACTTAATCTCAGAATACTTTTCCTGAGTTAACCATGTGATGTTTTCACAGTATTTTGGACGAATTGTACTCATAGCTGAGAAAAAACCGATTTTTAGAATTGAAAGGAGAAACACGTTCTCAATAAAGGAGATTGCAGATGCTAAAAGCCACTCTAGTGAAGTCTGATAGCCATAAGACAAACCATATAACACAATGAAAAATGATGATAGCCCAGTGACAGCTATAACTAATGCCCATGAGAGGTAGACACACCACCAACAAAAAACTATGTACGGTCTCTTGTGAAAGGGCATGGAGGTAATGCTTAGTGGTTTCCTTTCTTTCTGAAAGTTGCCCCCTTCTTCTGCGTAATTATTACTAAAATTGGAATTTGATGGCCTTCTCTGGCAGGCCTTAGCCATTGGAGGGGAATTCATGGTTACCGTCTGCTCCTCTGTTGCAATTACATTTGCATCTCTTTCAAAAACTGTGCAATTATTCCAGTTTCGGGGAGCTCCCTTGCTCCTTGTCTTTCTGGAACATGGCGGGCTCTGAGAGTTGCTGGGACCAGGAAGGTTCTCCAAGGGACTAATATTCCTCGATTGTGCTGAAGTTTCTGAAAAGTACAATTTTTGCAAACGTTCCTTCCAGTTCTTAAGATTTCCAGACAGGAGGGGTGAACTTATCTTTGGGTCCATCTGAGCCACACCACGAGGAGAAGGTTCCTTCTGGGAATACTTAAATAAGGCAATTATAATCATTTCCACAGGTATGGTAAGCAAAGCACATTCAATTCCTACTGTTATTGATCTCAAATACCTCAAGTGTATTGGAGATTCTTCATTCTTGTCAGCATTAAAGAACATAATGTTAACAAGCAAGTTTAATAATAATATTGCTAAACATGAAGACAACCTTTGGAGCCTGCTGAAAGTGCCAGTGAGAACGTGAGCAAAAATCGAGAGCCACAGATGGCCCTCTGTCAGACTGTTGGCAAGATTAATCAAAAAATAGTCGATTCTGGGCAGAGGTGTCTTGGGGTTTGTGACGGAAAATGTCCTTTCTAGTAAGTGATCGCCCTTGTCAAGAGAAAGCCATTTCCTGCACATAAAGAACCAGGTCTTCCTGGTGGATGTATTCTCAACTTTGGCTCTGCTTAAGAACCAGCTTGGAGATGGGCCCTTGTTATTGTGCCAGACCCTGAAGGAACAAATGTCTCCCAAGTCTTTCTTCGTAGTTAACAGAAAGCAATCAGTGCTTCCTCGTTGGAAAGATGGAAAATGTGGGTGCCGTAAACAATGGACGTCACTCGTGCCATTCTGGCCGATGAGCTGAAGAAAGACATCTGCTTTGGTTCCAGCTCCCCAGCGACTGCCTGTGTATAAAGTGACCAAAAAGCTCACTTTATCAAAGGGGTCGTTGTCTGGCAGAACTATAATCTTGTCTTTGCTGTCCCTGTCAGCCCTGTCTTTTCTCATGGCCCAGAGGGACAAAAGAAAGTAGACGGCAAAAATAAAGAGCACTGTTAAGAGGGTCACTGGGTTTTTAGGTATGTCTGCTATCAGGGTTTTTCCCAGATCTACTGTGTTGGGGGTAACTATTACTTTGGCTGCCAGGAACCTGATGTCGAATGTGGATGCATTTGACGCAGTGTGGACTGACAGACTTCTGCGACTCCGCTTCATATTACAGACACAGTGTACCCTCTGCCAGTCAGTCAAGGAGCCAAGCCTGCATGTGTCTTCTCTCCACAGACTTCGAACCCCATCCAGAAATAAGCACTGATCACTAAAAACATGTATGCTCACCAGTCTGTGGGTTTGATACCTTACGACATAGGGTGTCAGCAAGACAATRGAGATGTTATGAGTGTCTGTACCGCTTCCTTGAGCTGTGGCTCTCAGCAATGACTCTGGGAGACAGATAATATAGGGAGCCTTAATGTTACAGTCAGCGCTAGCTGTCTTGTTTTTGCTTGCAGCTGTTGGCATGTTGTGAAAAGCAGCAAACGAGGCTATGGGATGAGCATGAGTGATGTTGGTGCCTATAAATACTAGCACCTTGAAAGTAACTTTTAATTTTGTCAGGATCTGGATGTATATGCTCTTGGTATTTCTGTTGACTTCAAAACTAAATCCTCCAGTTGTGTAAGCTTGGGTTTTATCGGGTCCCATTGCTAATTGAAAAGTTGAGGATTCCTTATGTTTCCTAGCAATAGTAATTTCTGCTCCTTCAGGCACGATCCCTAGTAGATCCCCATTAGCCTTGGTCTCTGCCATTTTGAACCCCAAGACCATTGTTGCAATTTCTGATGTGTAACCTAACCAAGGGAAGGGGTTCTCATCAAACTCAAAAAGGGCAGTGGAAATCACAGCATCATGGGGCAATCCTGAATAATTTCCCTTTTTCAGTGATGGATAAAAGCAATTCCTGCAGGTGTTTCTGGTAGAGAAAGCATTTGTAATGTTCCAGGTTTCATCTTTCTTCAGAGTGATATTCCAGTGTTTTGTTTCCATTAGAGTTTCTGCTTCTCCAGGGACTTTGCCCTGGAAAACTATCTCCATTAAATTTTCCATGATGGAGAAGACTTGTTTAACTCCGCTTACATTGACATTCCTGCGATGCAGAAGAGCAGCTCTCAGGATGTTGGACAAGCATCTTAGTATTCCACTGGTCTGAATTTCTGCTTCCTCAGACCAATGGCTCTCATTCCTCTGTATTTTCAGCACTCCCGTTACTTCTGTCAGTTTCATAATGGCAAGGTTTTGTGATCTAACGTTCACTTCATCAGCTTCCTCTGTGACTTGAGAAAGAGAAGCAACTACTTGGTTGATTTCCATTGTGCTCTCAACTGAAATATTCAGGGCTGTTTTAATCAGGCTTTCTCGAAACTGAGCCTTAGGGAGCTGGAGAGTTGGTGAGGCTTTAATATAGTTTAAGACTGAAGTTGCCAGATAAGCCAAATAACCCGCGCTAAAATAATCTCCAGTCTGGAGATAAGATGTCATCGGTGCGCTTAAACCACTCAGTGAGGCCAGCAGTTCATGAAACACAACAGCTAGTGGTCGACTGTTAATTGGGTTCCGTACATGGACATATAAATTCACTTGGGTAAATGCTCCAAGGGAATCCCGGACTTGAACGTAAAGTGTCAAGGTGTATTTCTGAGAGGGCACTCCAACTGGGAGAAAAGATGGAGGAGTTTTAGGCTGATAACCAAAGTACAGAATTGTACCAAATGTATTTTCCTCTACAGAAGTTATTTTGGTAGTTTTGGGTACATTGGAAGCTACTATCACTTTGTATGTCAGAGGTAAATTGCTGTCAGAAAATCCACTGCATTGAACAACAAATTTTGTCAGAAAGGCTGTACCCCAGTGTGGGTTGATGGTACACTTGCCAGCCCTAGGAGGAGAATTTATCTTAAATGCATGTCTGTAGATTGAGGACCTACCATCCCAGGTAGTTACTTTTAACAGAAGTATGTAGGATCGATGTGCAGGCTTCGTAAAAGTCAGAGCACGTATAGACAGGTAAGCCCCAGACCTCCCTGTTGAGGTTCTGGAAGACCAGTCAAAGCTAATTTCTGTAGAGTTTTCTGAAAAAAGGGACCAGTAGTAGACTGGCTGGCTGTTTGTTCTACAGTTTAGGCATTTTCCAGACAAGGTAAATCTCTCTGTTGGAATCAGAGTGCTACCACAGTTTTCAAGGCATGCCACGTCCAGAAAGAGTGGGGAGCTGGGCTGCACATCTACAGTTTGGTCAGCATAACTCCTCCTTCTATCCTTTTGAATCACTAGACGGAAGTAGTACATGGCGTTTCCTGGGAGGGATTCTGGTGGCATTGCTTGAACTGGACCTGAGGATGTTAACCATTTCAAATCCCTCTGGGACGGATGGCATCTCTTTCCTGGGCTGACTTTCATGTTTTTATAGTCTGACACCTCTTTAGTGCAGTACCAAGTAAATGTGATTCCCTTTAGTCCTTCCTGTGAATCAGGATCATAGGAGGCGGAGCCATCAAGAGTCCAGTTATCAGAAAAACCCACTGTGCGGAACGTGCCTCCTGCAATATTTGCCACTAGATCGGTGCTCTCAATCTGAACATAAACTTTATCTGAGCCCCTAAGGACTGTTGTGGTCCTAATTGGGGTTATTGCAACAGTGAAATAAAACAGATACAACCCGTAATCTAAAGTAAAACTGGGAACAGTTAAGTGTATCATTTCTACACCATACATCAAAGAAGAGTTCATTGGTTTTGCCCAGTTCGGAGTAGTAGTTGTGTCCCGAACAGGATAGACTCGCCACAAGGGCTTGATAGATATACCGACGTTGCAGTCTACTAGCAATCTGACAAAGAGGTAAAAAGATGTCCCCCTTTTCTGGCGCAGGACAGAGGTGTGAAGAACAGGTTTCTGAATCTGCACAGTGTCTATGTAACAGGCTTCTTTCTGGCAAGACACTGGTGCTTCTATGGTTTTTGCAGCGTAGTTGTTGACTCTGACTCCTAAAAGAGCTGGTGTAAGTGCACTTCTGGTACAGTTCACTTTTGCCACAAACCCTGTGTATTTCTCTGGATCAAAGGGTAAAGCAGAGCGACGGACAAAACGTGTGGCGTTTCTTACATGATCGTTGTATGTGTACGTGCTATTCTGGAGAAGGTGGTCTTTTTGTGTTCCAAAAAGCTGCAGGTGGAAGGTCCACTCGCACTGTAGCATCGGATGTTGTGCAGGGATAAACCACACTAAATAAGTAAAGCTCTGCAAAAAAGAACGACGGCCGCTGCTGAAAACGTGGACTTCAAGGTCTCTTTCTGCCAGAGACCTAAACAAAGCCCTCTTCTGATTCATATAAAGGTACATATTGAACTTGTACCACTGGAAGGCCACAAACTCTATGGAGAGTAAGTAGGAGAGCTCCTTGTGTTGGTAGAACACAGTGCATGTGTTAGGGCCATCTGTGGAAATAGGGCTGTTGTTTTCTTTGGTTGTGTAAAACGTTCCGTGGTTGTACCTGAAAATGTAAGTGCTCCTGTTGGTCTTTCCCGGGTGAAGGCTGACATGGGTGGGAGTTTCTCTGCCTGCAGTTAGGCTCAGGGTACCATTGAGTAGATGTAGTTCTCCCATCAATTCCTCAAACCTCTTTCCATCAACGTGAAAATAAATGCTGGCCACCACCACCTCATCCGGGCTCCGAGGTGTAGGAATGGCACAGAAGTTGCTCTGCAGAGTAAAGGAACTGTAGGAACGGAGCCAACCTCCTATAGCCTGCGTGTCCACCAGTCTGTAGGCCAGCGTCCTCGGCATGAGGGGCTGAAGCCTCCAGGAGAGGCTGAGGGGCTGTTGAGGAACACTAAGGAGCTTGGAGCCAACGCTGAGGACATGCAGCAAGTCAGGCTCTACCTTGAGAGAGAGGCTGAGGCTTATCTGAGGCATCTGCTTGATGCTGACTGAAGCAATGTGGAGCCCATGGTGCCTATAGCGCACAGTCAAGCGGTAGCTGTAGTAGGTGGCACAGGTCTGTTGCAACTCGGCCGTTGGGTAGACAGCAGGTGGTGGCGTGTCTTGGTGCTCACTGCTGGGAAGGAGAAGGGTAGAGGGGCTGCCTCCCTGACTGCTGAAGCGGTACTGCCAGCTGGCACTCTTGAGGCGTGCACACCAGCCCAGCTCTACTGGCTGCCATGCGTGGATCAGGTGTGTCTGTGGCCACAGCACGAACAGCCGCATATCCTGCCCAGACATCTCAATGCTCACGTTGTGATGAAAGCACTCGGGTGCAGCGCATGAAGCAGATGAGCATTGTACTGTAAGGAGGCTGGAGGCCACAGGTGGAGGTGCGCTTCCTGGTAGGAGGCCTGTCTGCAGCATGACTTGGCCTGACCAGCGTGATGTGTTCTTCACCCAGGCTGAGTTCAGGTACCAGAAGCAGCGTGGTGGGGGTGGTGGCTGCCCCTCTTTCCTCTCTGCCTCTGGTCTTGCTCCTGGGGCAGGCTGGTAATGCAGGTTCATGGTGCTGTTCCACAGGCATGAGACCCAGCGCTCGTTGTCCTGCCGTTGAGAGACTTGTCCATGAGGGCCCCAGCAGGTGACCAGCAGGGGTGGTGGCTGGAGACRGGGAGAGGAGGCCCTCGAGCCTCGGGGGCAGCAGCCGAGCAGCTGAAGGAGGAGAAGATGGAGCACTGTCATTGCGGTATGAGGTGAAGGAGAGAAGGGAGCACAGCCATTGAAGCGCAACCTGACGGAGGTTGACAGCTGGGGAGTCCCAACTGCTGGAGAACGTCTCCAAGGAGACCAGAGCCTGCTCCCCACCCTCCTCCCCGGCACAGCTGGTGAGAAGGGTATTTAACTTTAGAAACAGCAGATCGTGTGTGGATATGCCTGATGCCACAAGAAACAAGTATTTCGGGGCCAATAATCTACACGAAACACATCGGTCGGCAGCACCGCGGCCCCTCTCGGTGACACGGGGGCTCGGGAGAGAGCCGCTGCCAACGGGCCGAGCGCCGCCCAACCCTCCCCGCAGCCACCGCCGGCGTCCCCGCCCGCTGCTGGCCCGGCCCCGGCTCCTCCTCCTGCGGGGGCGGGAGGCGGGGAGCCGCCGGGCAGCGGAGCTGTTGTGGGGGACCATGGCGCCGCTGAGGGACTGCAAGGTGAGGGCAGGTCTGAGGCGGAGCGGGACAGCGAGGCGCCCCGCCTGCCCGCCCGGCCTGGCCCCGCCGCAGCGACCGAGTGTGGGGGCTGCGGCCGCTCTGCCCGTGGCCCCTGCTCCTGCCGGGCATACAGGGGCGGCGGGTGTGCGCCCTTCGGGCGGGCGGTGTCCTCCCGTGTGGGCCTCGGGGAGGCCCCGGGCCCGCCCGAGAGCCGGGCTGGGAGGGGGGCTGCTGGCGGCAGCTGGGTCTGTGGCGGGCGGGAGGGGGGCCGAGCTGAGGTGGCTGAGGCTGACGGGAGGGCACGGAGAGCCAGCCCCGGTGTGGTAAAAAAAGAGGTCTTGAAGATCTTCTGAGAGTGTCATAGGTTCATGAGCGCCAGAGCTCTGGAGAGCTGCCACTCGACTAATAGAGGATGTCCTGACAGCAACCCGCAAAGAGCAGAGATTCCTCAGAGCGAGCTGGGATTCCAGCAGGAGCAAAAATACAAATACACAGTCACCAGATCCTGTGACTAAACTCTCATCTTAAAGCGGGAGAAAGGGCAAGGCTTTGGTCTCTCCAAGAAGCAGTAAAAGGAGCTGTGGCCACGGTGCTCTCCTCCAAGAAGCATTGCAGAGAAGAGTCTCTTCTGGAGTTAGAGAGGAAGGTTGCGGGAAATTAGTGTAACAGAACTCAAAGGCAGCCTCTCTGGAAATGGGAGGTAATAATTGTTTTACAAACCCTCCAGGCTGATTTTTACCTACTCGTACTCCCTCTCTCATGGATTTCTTCAATCACAATCTGGTACCTGAGTACAGACAAGCCCCAAGACATGAGTGTCCCAGGTAGTCTGGGTGGGACCGCTTGTGTACGACCCAGAGGACAAGGGGTGCTGCCTCTTTTGTGCTCCCCATAGCTCTTTGGTTCTTGGCTGGCAACAACAGATTAGGTTTAGGGCAGATCTTTTATGTCTTTTTAGGAGTCAGCAGCTGCTACGGGGTGGTTCTTCCCTGCAGTCTCTTGTCCTGGCGCGCTAACAGGAGGAGTAGTGGCATACATGATGTGATGCAGCCTTGCTGCCATCCTTTTGTTGCCAGAGTGGGAGTCTTCCAGAGAGGGGTGAGTTACGTGGGCCGTAATCTTGGCAGAGCAGAGGCTTTCTAGAGTAGATGGAAACAGCATGTGCCTTAACTAGATCAGCAGTGTCCTTAGTGATGGATGCAGGCCTTTTTTTACTAATCCTATTTCTGCTGTTTTTTCTCATGCTTTTGCACAGATGTTTTCATTCCAATGAATCTTAGTATTGACAAATCTCCTCAAAATGGGATGATGCTTTCTACTTGGCAAGTACCTTGAGCTGTTGTGCAAAACAGGCAGTGGCATAGAGAGCTGCTTCAAACAGAGCTTGTTTTTGACAACTGGTGATGAGAGTGGTTTGTGGCCTATTTTGCAGGACACCTTGAAAGGTAGCCTGTAAGTAGCAGGCCTAACTTTGCTACCCTCTTGACTTTTCTCTTTACGCTGTTTCTGGGTATAGCATGGATTGTAAAGAAAATTTGTAATTTCACATTCCGGTCTAGTCTTTCAGGCTTGTAATTGAACACACAAGTGCTTGAGCTGCTGGAATGTGAGCCTTTAGTCCAATCACAGTGGCAAAGCTTTAGGATACTATTAGCAAAGATGTCCTTGCCTGGTTACTTAAAATTTTAGACAGTTGGGTCATTAGAACCAGGAAATACCCTGAAGTGTAAAATGAGACGTACTGAATTCTTGCAGCATCCGCAAGGACTAATCCCCCATTAGGAGGAGTCTGAACTGGCTTGCCCCAGGTCTTTTTTTATGTTTACCCTGTATGTTCTGTGTACAGGAGTAAAAGTGATGCTGAAGTGATTGGGGCAGCTCCTCAAATGTGTGTATACTTAAGCAAGAATATATATGGTGTGCTGAATGTAAGTCTGTGCTTGAGAAGCCTATGATCTTAGAGGCAGTGATGGATGCAGTATAGGAATGCTGAATGGAGAGTGATTAGTAGAAATAAACCCGAATGTTATTAAAAATATATGAATAGGTTGCCAAGGGAAGCACCTCAGCTTGTGAGATGACAGGCTTTGTGGTTTTGTGGCCATCCTGTGTGGGGGAAAAGGCCTGCAAGCAACTAGAGATTACATGCCTGTTTGCTGTAGGCACCCACATGAATAAGTTAGGCATTTTGAAATAGGCATTGGATTTTTCATTTTGTTGCCTGAGTTACTTAAGAGAGCAGTCATGGAGACAACCATGAACCAGGGTGTTATAGCTGCTGCAACTTAATTCCACCATTGAGTAAACTGCACATCTGCCTAATAAACTCTTTTCATTCTCCAGCAGCTAGCCAGGAGATGTAGCACCTCAGTCAGTGTTACATAGCTTGTTAAGAAACTATGGCAGCCTGATTCTGTTTTGCATTTTAGCTTTATCAAATGCCCATGTTCTTCCTTTTCGTAAGGCTTGTGTACAAGTCTGTGGTCCAAATTCTTTGTTGGCTGAACTCCAGTGACTTGGTGGATTTGCTCTGTCAGGCTGTTTGGCCTACAAGTTACTTAAGGTATTGATTTCGGTTATAAAAAACCAGGGTTTTATTTTACCATGTCTCTACTTCACAAGAGATGTGTCTGCAGCAGAGGGACTAGCCAAAAGTTGAGTTGTAATGAATTAAGAATGGGTCTCTCATTATGAGATGCGTAACCCATCAAGATCTTCTATTGCACTTCATAATTTGTTGCTTCTTTATTCCCACTGTTAACCCCAACTTATTGAGTCTTCAGATGTAACTACAATGGCACAAAAGGTTTGTGTATCTGCTCACATTGTCGTTCCAGCTTTTCTCTTTTTTAAAAAAAAGCATAGTTGACAAAAATATCGGAACATTACCAGTTTGAAAATCTGTTGGCTTAGTCTGGAAAATGAGTGTGTAAAATGAGAGGGTTTGTGTTTGTTTGTTGTGCAGGCCTGGCAGGATGCTGGACTTGTCCTGTCCACTACTAGCAATGAAGCCTGTAAACTATTTGATGCTGCGCTGACCCAGGTATGACCAAAAAGTGTAAGAAAATGAGATTTGAAGGGACTTGTGCATGAAACAGTCTTTGCTGTAGTGGATGTTTAAATTTCTTACCAGCTGGGAGAATCTCACAATCAGGCTGCTACAGGAGTTCAGCCATTAGCAGGCAGCAGAAAACCCTCGTAGCAGAGGGCTATGCCGGATGCTGCAGCTGTGCAGAAAACTTCAGCCACCGTGCTCATCCTGCTTGACACGGGAGAATCAACTAGTTGACATAAACCACATAGAAATCCACGGTTATTAGTTCTGCTGGTGGCCAAGCTACCTTAAAGAAAACAGTTTTTGTGTTTTCCTACTACGCTAACCCTATCTGAAGCCAAAGTTTGTTTTTTACTCATTTGTCTTGCTTACTTTTGGATTTTACGTGTGTGGGAGAACGAAAAGAAGCCCAGTATTATCGGGGATTCCTCGACCCTCTCTCTGTCTCTCTTACAGTACGCAACCTGGGCCAATAATGAGAGCCTTGGAGGTATTGAGGGGTGTCTCTTGAAGTTAAAAGCAGCAGATCCAAATTTTAGTAAGTATAACCTTTAATTCTTAGCATGGAAAGTGCTGGATAATACCTTGTGTCTTGGTGTTTAACTTAATTTGTTTAGGAAACTGGGAAGTGTTGGGTTATAGAATTCTGTAAAACTTCTTCAGAGTCTAGAGCAGGCTGGGATGGTTTTGTGTGGTTTTTTATTTTCATTTCAAATCTTTTTAAATGGCTATCGTGAAAAGCCTATAAAAACTTTAGGCCTACGAGACTTCCCGGACCCCTGTGAGTACAAGTCTTGTTTCAAACAAACGAACGACCCCCCCTTGTGTTTATGTAGAGGTGAATTTCCTGCAATGCTGTACAGCTCAAGTTGTAATGTGCTATTTTCCGTAGCAATGGGACATGTCATTGCTAATGGTTTGGAGCTGATTGGCACTGGAAGTTCAGTGCGGCTCAACAAAGAGCTGGACAGTGCCATGAGAACGATGATGACGCTTTCAAAATCACAGCCACTGACTGAGCGGGAGAAGCTTCATGTATCAGCGCTGGACATGTTTGCCAGTGGGTAAGTCTACTGTCATCCCATTTAAAGGACTGTGAAGAGTTTTAGCCACCACAGGTGGAAGAGAGAGTTGGTAGTAGTGTTGCCTGACATTAGCTGACATCTAGCAAAGGATCAGGGTGAGATGTCAGTGGTTGTTCTTGAATTTCTCTCTCCAAACTGTAAGCACCATGACTAGTTAGTGAGCAGCACCATAGGAGGGGAAGTGCTCTATTGCCACTGCTTCATATCACTAAGCACTCCATATTTTAAACCTGTCATAGATCCATCAGTGGAATACGAAACTAAATATTTAACTACAGTAAGGTCCAATATAATATAACATAACACAGACTTGGATCCACAGAAGCAAAGCTACAAATAGACTTTTCTTCTCTCTGTTGTCTCCCTGCGTCAAAAACTATTTCCTCTGTAAAAAAGAGAGATAGCAGGGTGTCAGAAGTGCTGTAGAGGCTCACTGTTCCATTCAATATGATGAATTTATGTGCACTGCAGAAAATATGGGCTAATGATTCACTTTCACTATTTGTTTGTCAAACAGGTGAGCATGGATTTACCTCACACACTTCTTAGCAAAGGTAAAGAGGAAGCTACTGAAGCCCTGTTATTATGGGTTTGACTCCCACTAGAGGAGAGGGAAGGTGTCTTTGTGCATGTGGGGTTAGATTAATTATGGTAGGTCTCTGTAAAAACTGTTCAACCCTGTAGGAAAATCTTTAGATTTATGGTTTAAGCTTGTTTCATTTTCCTTGTGTGTTACAGTGACTTCTTGTAACCCAAGGACATTTCTTTCAAAAGGTTTCCCAGAAGGTGCTCAGTGAAGATAATGCCATTATTACTTTAAAAAAGACTAAGAAATTCCTTCAAGGAAAACAAAAAAGTCATCTGATGTTGAATTTTCTATTTTTCAGAATAGCATGAATTTAGAACTAACGGTAGAGGCGGGTATGTGTGCCTTCTCTCAGCAATCAAAATAATTTTTTTATTTCTAGCCAGCTTCCAAAAGCTTGTGATCTATGGGAACAGGTTCTGCATAGCCACCCAACTGACCTGCTAGCCCTCAAATTTTCCCAGGACACTTATTTCTACCTGGGATATCATGTACAGATGCGAGATTCTGTTGCCCGGGTTTATCCTTTCTGGACACCTGATATTCCACTAAGCAGGTGGGTCATGCTTCATTTTGAAAATTGCTCTTTATCTGGTGTGCACGTACTTTTGTGTTAAGTTCAGACACATCTAAATAGCAGGATCTGTTGGAAACAAACATGTAGACAAAGTCAAGGGCTTAGAAGTGAATCAAACCTGACCACAGCTAGAACATCTCTCCTGTATCCCTGTTGACACTGTTGTTGAGGGTTTTTTCTTAGGTGAGCTGTGCCTCAATTAGTAAATTTTGCTGTCAAATATGGCACTTGGCATGTAACAAACAGGATAAAATCATGTCCTTACTGATGGCAGTGGCAAAACTCCTTCGGGCTTTTATGGGTCCAGTTTTTAACTTGGGGCTCACATTGTGGGTGATAGAGCACATCAGTGAAAGGAAAAAAGGAGTTGTAACTTGGAATACCAAAGTGTAGTTCTGAAATAAAACTTTGGGATGTACCATAACAGCTAGTGCAGCAAAGACTGACAAGAAGGCAGAATTTTTTAAAAATTTCTTGAGTTCAGTCCTGAAGGTTTCTGTTTCCCAAAGTTAATTCAGGATAATCTGAATCTATTGACAAGTGAATAGTTAATAAAAACTAATTTGGGATAATTTTTAAAAATTTTTTAAGACCTGTTAAATTATTTAAAAGCTTTTAACTTTATATAAAAATTAACATTAAGTTATAAGTCAAGACATACATTTAGAGATAGATGAATAGGCGATTCACAGGCAACCATAACTTTCTGAATATTTTATGAATGTTGCTGTAGACCCATGCACTGTACCTCCATATCCAGCACAATCTTTTCTCCTTTTTTTCTTCCACAAACAGTGCAGACAACACAGACTGAATGCTAACATAATAATGAAGCTAACTGAGGTACCCCACAATCTCATGGTGCAGAGGGTAGTGTCAGGAGGCTCATTTTTCCAGCTGTGTTACCTCAACTCAGAAAAATCTAAATGCCTTAGTTCTTTTTAACTACAATATGCTGGTTTTATTTGTTGGGTTAGTAAGATGACTTAGCAGTTTTGACTGCATTTTTATAAACTTTTCTAGACACAATGCTACAAAAGTGCAGGTTGTTGTCCACTTAATTGTAAGGCAACAGGAAACACCCATATGCCAAGCATTTCTTGAAGTATAAAAACCTGGCAAGTACCCCTTGTCCTCAAACTTACAGGCATGTAGAGTTACATGTGAATTGATATGTTGGCAAAAAAAAAAAAAAAATCAACTTTTATTCATATCAATCCATGAAATAAATCAGTGGCAACACACCCCACGCGTTTTAGTAGTTCCTTTGCCTCAGGAGTTTAAAACCAAAACCCCAATAGATATTTTGAGAAGCAAAAACATATCCTGTGGTATTTTGCAATCTACGAATCTGCAAATAAAATAGTAGTTAGTCATAGAATCATAGAATCGTTTAGGTTGGAAAAGACCTTTAAGATCATCGAGTCTACCTGTAAACCTAGCACTGCCAAGTCCACCACTAAACCATGTCCCTAAGCACCACATCTACAGGTCTTGTAAATGCCTCCAGGGATGGTGACTCAACCACTTCCCTGGGCAGCCTGTTCCAATGCTTGACAACCCTTCTTGAAGAAATTTTTCCTTATATCCAATCTAAACCTCCCCTGGCACAACTTGAGGCCCTTTCCTTTTGTCCTGTCGCTTGTTAAATGTTTCTTAAAATGGCTGCATCAGGTATCTGTGTAAGAGCATATAACATCCCTAATTTTCCTTTATGTTCAGCCTTTATGGCTTAATGAGGATGCTTTACAACCAGATTTTAAAGGACCACTTCACATGAAAGTGCTTGCCTATAATTTTGTGGGCACCGGGGCAAGTGTAGGAGGCTACGCTTGTGTGTTGCTTTTGAGATTTTGAGATAACTTTGGTGACAGCACTGTCTTGCTTCTAGCCTTCTAATTCTGCATCTTGCAACTTTTACAGAGATCAGCAGATTGTTCTGTGCACCTCTTAATTCTAGCTTATTTAAAGATGTAAATGTTGGTTCTCAAAACACTGGTGATGTTCATCTTGTTACCGTTTCCCATGCTGGTGTCTCTGGGCCTCATTTCCTATGAGAACTAGGTAGTTGTTCTGTATTCTGCAAGCTTGAACCCTCATTGTAACTTGCATTGTAAGGACTGTTTTGAGTTAAATGCTATTTCTAATAGGTTTTTCAGTTCTAGCTTAAATCTAGTTCTAAATGAATGATGTACTGTTTTTGCCCTTTTGCTTAGCTACGTGAAGGGCTACTACTCTTTTGGACTCATGGAAACAAACTTTTTCGATCGTGCTGAGGAGCTTGCCCGCGAGGTAAACTGCCTGTTATTGGTGCTAAAAGGTTTTAGAATTCTTAAACCTGGTCCGTATCTCCAGGTGGTGGTTTGCGCAAATGCCATGAACTGACTCTTTCCATCATCCCAGTTGTTAGTAGAAGTAGCAAAGAGATAAAGCTCAACATGGAAATGCTCACAGAGTTTCATAAGAGACTACTGATAACTATTCCTTAGAAAGACTCCCACATCTATGCCATACCATGGCAGTTTCATCTTGAATGTATTTCCTTCGCTTGCTTATGAGCATGCCTTGTCAGATGGTGTCAGAACACCTGTATAAAATCCATATATTATGCCATCTGCTGTTTCCCCCATGTATAATTGGCTGTTTACTCCTGTTAAAGAATGTTAGATTGGTTTGATGTAATCTGCTCTTGACAATCCATTCTGTTTGGGTTCCCTCTCCCTTTTTTTCCCAGATTCTTGTTCCTTGATTATTGAACAATTAACTCTACAATGTTCCTGGGCATCAATATTAGCCAGCCTGTTTCCTTTTTATGAAGATAGCAATTATACTTGACTTTCTCCAGTCCTCAGGATTATCCCTGTCCTCCAGGTGTCTCAGATACAATTAATTTCTAATGGGTGTTTTTGCCAAACTTCTGTTACATCAAATTGCTGAAAGTGACAATAAAGACTAAACATTAACATTTAACATTTACGAGGTTAATGACTAACCTCACAAAATGCCTAAAAGCTAGTGGGAGTTGTTGGAGCAAGAAAGAGGAATTTGCTGAATACTCAGAGCTGGCCATGTCCTTGAAGAAGAAATGATTACCTGCAATGCACTAAGTCATGGAATATATCATGCCTATGCATGCAGTTCTTTCATGGCTGATATTGATGCATGTCTGAAATAAAACATCATTTGATAATCTTCATTAAAGCCTGCATTTTAAAGCGTTTTGCAGGTGCTCATCTCTGTGCAGTAGAAGCTGGGAAGTGAAGTCAGCCAATAAATATTTTCTTCCTTTTCTGTCCAAATCACTTCCTGGCCGTGGTTAGTTGGAATGGTACAGGGATGTACTTAACATGCAGCAAGTAAAAAGTAGTCTCTTGTTTCTATATCAGCAGTGATAAATATGTTATTTGCAAGTTTGCAGGCTTCATCACGTTTTCCCTTTTTTTCACTCATAGGCTTTGGCTATAAATCAGACAGATGCATGGTCTGTTCATACTATAGCTCACGTAAATGAAATGAAAGCGGAGGTGAAGAAAGGGTTAGAATTTATGAAGGAAACGGAAACCAACTGGAAGGTAAACATTCTTGTAGCATCTCTTCTTGTACATGCATGTGTACACCCACCCCCCACCCCACCGCCTAGTTTCTTTTTCCTGGTGGAGCTGATTAGGTATTTTACATCTCATAAAGACATGGCCATTGTGGACAGGTGAAACATCAGATGTGAAAATTGTGATTTATTGATATGTGATTTATATATATGTGATTTATTGTGTGGCTTATAAAAGTAAACTGACCGGTGATATTTTCACAAGCTTTTTGCTTAGACTGAGATGAGCACTGAGAGTCAGTTGAGGAACCTGGCTAAACCTCTTCACGGGAACCTAAGATGATGTGTGAAATGACAGTCAAATCAAACGTTTTAGAAGACTCATAAAATATTTGTTTGCTTCTGGATAGGAAAGGATTTTTAAAGGTCAACTGTAAAGAAAAGCAAAATGATGCTTTTGTCTCTTTTCTAGTGTAATGAAGTTACTTTATATATCCAACAAATTTGAGTATCTCTCAGAGTGTCAAACAGCTTGATTAGTCAGTCATATGGTCCTTTGCTGTAAGCGAAGCTTAATTTTTATTTGTGTTGGACAGCATGTGTTTTCCCAATGATTAAGTGTGTCATATTCAGAGCAGAAGGCTGTGAGGTTTGAATTTGTTAGAACCCGCAAGAGTCTATTTTAGAGTCATCTGAGCTGACCATTCCACCTCACCCGAAGAGCAGGGCTGGATAATAAGGCTAGAAGGACTGTTTATTTTGCGCTTGTTTGTTTAAGTTAAGCACTCAGATACCGAGCTTGGAAGTGCAGGCAGAAAACCCTTGCTTGAGGTTCCTATCTGTCATTTCTCAGAAAGCATTTTGTCCTTTGATCTATTAGTTTTAATGAAACAGTGATGCAGGGGGCTGACAGTTTGGGTGATGCCTTAAAAATCCCCAATCACTGACTTTTGGATTGATTTTTTGAACTCTTTCTTAAAATAGTTGCATGCCTCTGTCATTTATACCCTTTATCCAACTAAAATAAAGCAATAAAGTGCAAGATCAGTAAGTAGAATTGTCTGATGTACCTTTGTGCCTGACCCAGTATAGTTAAGATTTATAACAGCTGACATTATCATAATGATAATATGTATAATCACTTCTTTTGTGCAATATTTTTTATCTTAGCCGTCATGAACAGAGAGCATTAAAATGCAAGCGCATGAAAAAAAAGCAGGTGTCCTAAGGGCTTTAATAAAGTTTCTTGTATTTTTCCTGGTGATTTGAAATTTTTAATTTTTATTTAATGACCAGGATCATCTACCTGTACTGCCACAGTATTCGGGCTCCTTCTGTTGCTTTTAATTCATCTTTCTCCTTCCCAATAAGAGTGGCAAGGATTTGGTACAGGTTTTCTTTACAGAGTACTTTATTTTTTTTGTTTCTCCACCCCCCCAAAAAAGCATATGGCATTTGTTTTATAAGTGTATTTCAGCACAAAATCAAAAGGGGCAAATTATTTTACCAGAGGAGACCGCTCTGCCAGTGCTATTTATTATTAAATAGGAATGGTTTTTCTCGTGAGCTGTTGGAATGAGTTCCCATAGCCTGCTTTTATTTATTTATTTAGTAACCTGCAAGCCCGCTTCTCCTTTAGCAATTTAGTCTCATTCAGAACTCAAAATCAGCAGCAGAAAAAGGGTTTTGTTTTATTCAGTGAGGTAATCCCATGTTCTTGTTTGTATGACATTTGGAATGGTAGTATGGTAGTAAACTTCATATTACCAGTTTTATGCCAAGCACTTAACTACTTCAGTTGCTCAGGTTTGGTTTGTGATTTAATATTAAACAAGTCAAGATTACCAGAATGTTTATCTTAGCACCATAAAGTTTTGACATTCACTGGGAACCTTTGTGCTTCCTGAAAGTGGGTGTTACAGTTGTCACCATGAAAATGAAGATCCTTTTTCCACTTGTGAGAACACTAAGTTTAACTACAGCACTGGGAGAGAATGGGAAGAGAGGGACGAACCTTTCTGGTATTTTAATTTTCACCAAAGGATTAATTATGGAATTATATTGCTGTTTGTCTATTCTCAATGCACTCACAAAAGTGAACTGCAGTGACATTGTCTTGAAGCGCAGGCTAGGGAAGAGAATTTGAAGTTCTGGTGCCAGCTGAAAAGGAGAGTGCAAAGTTGGTACAATCCAGCAAATACTCATCTCATCTGATGAACTGCCAATGTGTTTGGTATCTAGTGCAGCTTCTGTAGTCCGTAGTAAAACATATGTTTAAGAAGTGATTCCTCTCTGATCTGGATGTCTAAATGGGTGGGATGGGTGGCCCTCATAAGGTGGGCATCTCTCTGCACTATCTATCCAAGTTACTTTAGACGAGATGCCTAAATTTTAGATGAGACAAATCTTACTCTTGTTATAGGTGTGGGTTTTTTTCCTAAGGAAAAAAGAAGTGCTGCAGAAGGGTGAATTCTGAGGCATCCAATTGAAATTCTTCTCTGGAAAATGACATGGGGGAAACTTTGTTTTTGAGGTGTCTCCCTGAACAGCTGCAAGGAGCAAATGTATCAAATGAGAAGGTATCCTGGCCAGCTGATATAAAGTTCTTGTCTCTTCTGTCTCATGAAGTATTCAGTTTTGCTGAAGTAGGAAACAGAAATCTGACTAGATATGTTTAAATGGGAAGTTATTTTGTAAACAGTGTTTTCTCTTCTTTCTTTTTTTTTCCAGAACAGTGATATGCTTGCTTGCCATAATTACTGGCACTGGGCTTTATACTTTATTGAAAAGGTATGAGATATTTTCATATAGGTGTTTTACGGTCCAGATAGGTCATTCATCTAATGCTATTTAAAAGGCAGACCTAACATTTATAGGTTTTTTTTCGGCTATTTAAAAGGATGTTTTTATAAAATAGCACAATGCCATTTTTACAAGCTAGTCCTTTATTACAATTATTTTGAGAAGTTTTAATTACATTGGTCAAAGTTCCAGGATCTTTGTTAGAATGTTGAAAAATTGCTGTGAGATTATTGCATGTTTGAAGATGAAATAGTCTCACTAATTACACTTGGCACAGTTATTTGATAGAAAGATGAACTTGGATTCTAATTTTCAGACAAAAATTAGACAAAATTCTCTTCAAATTCAATACTAATTTGCTGGCCCAAAAATTTGCTGACTATAAGAAAGAGGCAGTGAGCTCTGAATTTGGTCACCGATGTTATTAATTATTAATGTTACTAATTCTTATTATTGAAACACTTTAAAAATGGTTGCGATTTTACCCAACCTGTCAGGTTTTAATGCAGAAGTTCCTTGGATTTAATAACGCTTAGCACTTGTGGGGTTCAGTTCGGCAGGGAAACAAATGCAACATCATTGAGAAGGCAGTGTACTTGAAAACAGAGCACCTTGCTTATGTTCAGTATTATTAACATAGAAGGAGCATAATTCTCGATAGTAGTCTAATAGCTTGTTTATTTTGCCACCGTCTATCTATACAACTTTTTTGTAGCCTGCTTAAAATCATTTTTCTTCCTACCTCTTTGCGTACACCATAGGGATGCACTAATTTTTGCAAAGATCCCTGAAAGGAACATTAGAATGAGAGGAATACCTTGTCTTTCTCCCTCATGTGTAACTTGCACCAGTATTGGTACCTATTATTAAATGAAACCTAAACATACTGATTATTTTGCCTAGTAAATCCTGGTTTATCTTAGGCTCCATTCTTTCTTTTAAGGTTTCTTTTAAGGTTACTTTGACTCAGTTTGTTTTGATCAAGTCATGAGGCAGTTGTGAAGTAATATTATGACATCTATTAATTGTATGTATGTCTTTGGTTACTACCAGTCACTTTTGGTTACTGTATCTGAATGTTAATCATGCAGTCCTTGTTTGCTTTTACAGGGTGAATATGAGGCTGCTTTGACAATTTATGACAGTCATGTGAGTAGGGGCCTTTTTTTTCCTCTACTGAGAATGTGCTTAAGACCACGATATGTGCTTTCTTCCTTCTGTATGAGATTGAAACCTATCAGAGTGTGCCCTATATGTATATATATTATTTACATCTGTTACAGTTTTTTATGGAAACTGTTTCTCAACTGGTAAAATGCCCAAAAAACTCATGTGTTACATAGTTCAAATGTTTCTTACACTTGTGCTTGAAAGAGCTACAGTAGCACTGTTGGTACTGTTTTCCATTTCCGTGTTTCTTATTCATGCTCTGTAGGTCTAAATGCTCCTGCTGAAAAAAACTTTTTAAAAGGATGTAAAATAATTTTCCTATAAAGTCAAGTTACCTTTACAAAGAACTGATTTTGCATGTTAGGTACTGTCGTGGTTTAACCCCAGCCAGCAACTAAGCCCCACACAGCCTCTCACTCACTGCCACCTCGGTGGGATGGGGGAGAGAATCGGAAGGGTAAAAGTGAGAAAACTCATGGGTTGAGATAAAGACAGTTTAATTGGTAAAGCAAAAGCCGCGCGCACAAGCAAAGCAAAACAAGGAATTCATTCACTACTTCCCATGGGCAGGCAGGTGTCCAGCCATCTCCAGGAAAGCAGGGCTCCATCACATGTAGCAGTTACTTGGGAAGACAAACGCCACCACTCTGAACGTCCCCCCCTTCCTTCTTCTTCCCCCAGCTTTATATGCTGAGCATGATGCCATATGGTATGGAATGTCCCTCTGGGCAGTTGGGGTCAGCTGTCCCAGCTGTGTCACCTCCCAGCTTCTTGTGCACCCCCAGCCTACTCGCTGGCGGGGTGGTGTGAGAAGCAGCAAAGGCCTTGACTCTGTGCAAGCACTGCTCAGCAATAATGAAAACATCCCTGTATTATCAACACTGTTTTCAGCACAAATCCAAAACACAGCACTATACCAGCTACTATGAAGAAAATTAACTCTACCCCATCCAAAACCAGCATGTCTTTTCATTCCTAGTTAATTTATAGTTCTTTACTGTCTGGATTTCAAAACAATCTTTGTAAATAAGCAATATCAAATTAGGTGGGATAACATATCTTTGTAAGGATTATAAAAATCATGCAAGCATTAAGAAAACTGCTGGGCAGACTCCTATCTACTAACCTTGGCAAAGTGAAGTAATATTTATGGCACTATTTTGGAAAAAATAAAATACCTTGGTCACTCTCCATGCTTACCAAGTTTAACTTCGT
The DNA here is from genome assembly GCA_035582835.1 of Phoebastria nigripes. Classification (NCBI taxonomy): domain Eukaryota; kingdom Metazoa; phylum Chordata; class Aves; order Procellariiformes; family Diomedeidae; genus Phoebastria; species Phoebastria nigripes. The sequence continues at coordinate 671,840 of JAYKAV010001033.1, read as the reverse complement.
AAAGGAAAAACAACACAAATTAAGCAATATAACTGTTTGTCATTGCAAATTGCTATATGCAGGAAAGATGCAATTAGGGCTATTGCAAAACAGGTTTTTTTGAATGAATAAAAAGATAAAATTAATTCTGTACTGTGAAAATAAGTTTGATTATCTGAAAAAGTCCCCACTGGCACATCAGTTGGGCAGCTTATGAATACCTGTGATTACAGATTGCTCCCCGGTGTCTGTCAAGTGGAAGCATGCTGGATGTAGTAGATAACTGTTCGATGCTATACAGGCTTCATCTGGAAGGTAGGATATCCACCTGCCATTCTTTTTTAAAACTGTAAGGGGAACAGTTTTCTTTTTGCCTCCCCCCTTCCCCTGCCTTGCATGTTGGAGAAGTATTTAAAGATACTTACAGAGCAAGCTTGGTCAGTGTTACAGAAGAAATCTGTTACAGAAGAAAATTCTGCTCTTGAGAAATGCCTCAATGTGAAATTCATAATAATGTCCATAACCTTTATTCTTCCCAAGAGGTTGTTTTTTTTGTTTTTTTTTTTTCCCCCCATGCCAGTATGGTATTTCATTCAGCTCAAGCTACCATAGGTCACATTTCTTTTTTGACAAATTCACTTCTATTGTCCCTGGAGATTTGAGTCTGAACAATCAAGCACATAAGTCTCTAAAAAGCTGCAGAGCTTCCTTGAAGTAAACTTCAAGTTAGATACTTAACTTTCTATTTTGATACTGATTGAAATAGCTAGTACGTGTATATTAGCCTCTGGCTTTTGTGTGCTCTCCTAACTCAATGGCATTTCTCCTTAACTTTTTTAAGCTAGTGTTTATACACTAGAGTTCATGAAGGGGGGACGGACGGATGGACGGATATTATTTTCACAGTATTCTGTTAAAACACTAATGATGCATTGGGTTTGTTTATGAAATCCATGTTATCACTTTGTATAATTTGATTGCTACAGATGGTTCACTATGAACATCATCTCCAAGAAGACATGAGCAATCTCATAATAAAGCCAGAACCTCACATAATGCAATCTAGAATATTGGTGATAAATAACTGACAGTCAATAAACTCTTTGCCCAATATGGCAGACTGCAGCTGAGCATTACTGTATAAATTTTACCACATCAGGGAATGTTTTCTTGAGTTTAGTAGGAATGTTGTTTATGCAAAGTATATGTATATTGCAAAGTCATGCTTTTGCATGTGTTATTTTAGAGGGTTTTTTTTTATTATTAATATTTTTATTTAGAGGTTTAGAGTTATTTTTGCATGTGTTATTTAGATCTTAGAGATCTTTTCCAACCTTAATGATTCTATGAGTCTATGATTTTTATTGAGAAAAATATTTTTTACTCTTAGGTGTAAAGCTTGGAGATAGGTTCAACAATGTTCTCAAGCTTACAAAGAAGCACACCAAAGATCACATTCTTCTGTTCAATGATGTACACATCTTGATGTCCTCACTTGGAGCCAAAGACCACAAAACTACTGATGAGCTTTTAACAACTCTTCAAGAACTTGCCAGGTAAGCAAGTGAATTAAAGTATCGTATTCAATAAATATTTTGTCCTCTGAACTTCAGGGTGATAATGTCTCTGCCTTACCGAAGCACTACAACACGCGCTTCTCTGCTTTAGCATGTCAGTGGGACATGTCTGGTTTAAGTAGGCCAATCTCCAGTTAGGAGACCCCTATTAATTATTTATTTATTGAGAGGGTGGTGTGTTTTTTTTTTTTTTTTTTTTTTTTTTTTTCTAGAGGGGTTTCTGATCTTGTTAAGCAGAAATCTCTTATGTTTGAGGTCATGGACAGTAACTGAACAGTTGCTGTTTATTTCCTTTCAATGGGTTCACACTAAGCTATGTTACATACAATGAATAAAGTATTTCACCTGTGTATTAGTAAGGGCATTTTACAATATATGTCAGCTATCTATGGTGGTTCTTTTTTGCTCTAGTTTAAAAGGTTCTTTAATAATAGAGCATTAGTTGGTAGTGATATTCTAATAGCTACTGTTTGATGTGTTGTGAAGTACCTCTGCAGGAAATTGAATTTCAAGTACTGCTAAAGTAATAATAGAGAATATTTTGCTTTCAAATTAAATTATTTGAAAAAATTGAATATTTAAGTATTTCATCTAAACAATGTTTTTTTCATGTTCCCTTATGTATTAAATAATTGTAAATTGCCTTAATTTTTTGAAAGGTTGATATAGAGATGCTTTAAATGCAATTTCTTCCCACCCCCCCCCCCCCCCCCGTTTTTCCTCTGCTTCAGCATCTATTGCTTCCCTTACCTTGAAAAAGAAGGAAGGAGAACCTGAAATTGTCACTATTTGTTCCTGACTATAATACCCATCAATCACAAATAATAAAAAATAAATGTAATTTTTAAGAATACTTATGAAAACAAATAACTGTGAAATCAAGCCTAAGCTTGTCTGATTTGACTAAAGTAGGAAATGGTGAATATCTTTTATATAAGTATATAAATACGTGTAAGTATATATAAAGTGTATATATATATGCACATGCACATCACTTCAGGGAAGCTTTAATGAACATACGCTACTTATCCTTTCACCCAGTGCTTCCTTTTGCCTATGTGTTCAGCCTTTTGTAGTAATACAGCTGTACATTTTTAGCTGTAGTTTGAAGTATTATAAAGCTTAATTTTATTATTTGAGAAAACAGACTGTGAGATGAAGGGATTGTATTAATGATTGGATTAATGGATTCATTTATGTGTATCACAAATACGTAATAGCTAAATGATACCTAAGATGTGTTTTGTATGTGTCATAAAACTTTGGCACAAGCAACAGTTCTTGGCTTTTCATTAATATTTTTCCCTAGCCTTTGCAGTTTAAAGTTGACAAGAATTTTTTTTGTAAAGTATTCCATGGCGCTCTCTGGTGGTTGGTATCGCATGCTTATTTTCATGGATGGAAATGTTAGTTAATGCAGGGGGTATGTTGTTCTTCATGAATCAATACTTCAGATCAGTTGCAAGAGAAAGGAAAAAAAAAAATCAGTCTTCCATCTCTGTGCATTTTCTCAGAGAGCTGGAACAAATGTTTAAATGAAGAATTGTTTCATCATTTTCATCATTAACTATCTCAAACTAGAATGATAAACACATAGGGCAACATTGCATACTGAAAAATCAACACTGACCTAGTGGAAGAAATGGGAAATTTGTAATAGTGACTCAAGAAGGAGAGCACAGAGTACGCTCTGTGTTTGGTAAATTTAAGGTACTAGTGTAGGAGTGTGACTCTCAGCTGTCATTACAAGCACTCAAAACAGAAGCCAGTGACTAAGGTTCCTCAATGTTAAAGATTTAATTGGAAAATTTGCAGAAAAGTCTGTTCTAAACAATGGATGGAATTTATAGCATTGAACTGTGCACTGTATTCTCAGGAATAATTCCTATTGCTTGGGATAGAAAGCCCTCCTCTCCTCGTATTACCAGCCAACCTTTTGGCACTGAAATGGCACTACCTCCAAGGCCTGATCACTGTCAGCTTCTTCTGTAGCAGTGGAAAAACACAATTCCACATTGTCCCGTGCAGACATTGCCTATAGACCAAAGAGCTACAGTTTGGTTACTTGTAATTTTTTTTTTTTTTTTTTTTTTTAATATTGGCAAGGATGCCTGCTAGAATGTCTACATTCTTCTGCAGGCATATTGTCATACTATATGCCTCTTTCACTCTTAGATGAGTTAGGATACAAGCACTAAAAAAGAAAAGAAAAAAAAAAAATTAAGAGCTCGCTAAAATCCATTGCTGTTTGTGGGCCTAAAAGCAGTCTGTCGTGATTAGAATAAAAGAGCAGACTGGGAATACAGTTTATATTACAAAGATGGCAAGGCGCTGTGCTGAGTGGCGAGCTGTTTTGCAAGATTATTATTTGGAGCTGTTTGCAAGGGACTGATTGCCACTTTTGGTAGAGATGAGGACAGTCAAAGAACTAGCAGTAGGATGTTCTGGTGAGATCATCAGAAGAGAAACTGTGCAGTTTTCCCACTTTTCTAGCCAAAACTGGTTATTGCAAAGGCAGGAGGGGTTGGGCTTGTGCCTTTTGCGGATATATTCAGAAGAATGAAAACTGATTGATTGATGAGTAACAAAAGGTGAAAGTAACATAACCACACCAAAAGATATTATCTAAAAAAAGTATCTGAAACATCAGGCTTTGTACAGTAAAAAAAAAAAAAAAAAAAAAATCTGTCTACAGGCAGTGACAGACTGGCACTGAAATATGCATATTTATAATTTGACTTATGGGAGTTAACCACTTTCTCGTTCTACAGAGCACCTTGTGAAGACCATGAGCTTTCCCTGGCTCCTACTTTGGGGTTACCACTGTGCCAGGCTTTTGTAGAGTTTGAAAATGGAAATTATGACAAAGCTGTAGACCTGCTCTACCCAATCCGTTATCAACTAATCCAACTAGGAGGCAGTAATGCTCAGGTAAAGGAGATCAATGAAAGACTTTTTGATGCAACTTAATCCTCTTTCAGTAGCCTCCATTAGGCACTTACATTATTAACAACACTTCATTCTTAGGAAGTGAAAACCTAAACTGTGCTTGTGACTGAATCCTGTTTGCAAACACTTATTAGCAGTGTTAGCTATTTAATTTTTCTTGTTGATATGTTTCCTTCCTCAGTGGTTTTAATAATTTGGTAAACAAGACATTGTAACCAGCAATACTTTATAAGTTACTTATTACTTTGTATTTTTGCTAACTTCTTTTTTCAGAGAGATGTTTTCAGCCAGTTATTGATTCATGCTGCTTTGAATTCTAAATCACAAGCCAAACAAAACCTTGCAAGGTAAGCATTTTTCCTGATAAATATTTGTGGAAGTAGTACCGTTACTGAAAGTAAGAACTAGTGAGTATACTCAAACCAATAAATTAAGGCTAAAGTTATATGCAAGCATTTGTGTTAAATATAGCAACATTTAACCAGGATAAAAAGTACAATAGCTTCCAATTCCAGAAGTACACTCTTGCGGTCTGGATGAATGATCTGTATTTGTTCAAGGGCAGTTGATTTTCAAACGGTTCTCTCTTAAAATGTGGCCTCCTGCCTGTTGATCAGTGTACTTAATGGACTGCTAAACTTCTGTGAACTGCTGAAAATCAAATCTATCCTAATGATGACATCTGCTTTATTGGGAAATAAGATTTGCAGAGTCTGATATGTGAGCTTGCCTTAGTACAAATCACGAGAACCTTGTTTGGTAGAAATCGTAGATGTTGCTTATTCACCCATATTGAGTTCTGTTGAAATGTATTGACAGGGTCTGCCTGTGCACTTAAGAGAATGGATCCTCGGGACAATATGAAGCCTTGCCTGTTCCCCTCCTGAGGTCTCTTTGAAACATAAAAATTAGATACAATATCAAAATTACTCTTCTGTGCACTGTGATGTCTGGGTTCTCATTTTCAGTCTCTGTCAGTGCTGAAAACAACGCTGTTCTGCCTAAACTTACTGCCAAGGCCAAATGTTTCCAATAGGGGAAATCTGCACCTCAAGAGGAGGTCTTTACATACTGTTTTCCTCCTCTTACAAGGATACTGCTGGTGATCTTACAGAAAAACTGATGATGTACTCATGACCTTCCCATTTCTCTCCTACCTCTTTTCCTTTCTCAGGTGCCTCCTGAGAGAACGTGATGTGATGAGACCAAATTCACCAATGACGGAGCGACTTATTAGGAAGGCAGCAGCCATTCATTCAGTGGCCTAAGTCTTTCCTCTGTGCTTCAGCTGAAATAGCAATAAGCTTACCAATCAAAGTCTGGGTGCAGGGAGTGGCAGGGTGCTATGCTGTAAACCATGCTAGAGATTCACGGTATGTAAGAGTACCCTATGAGTCAGAGATCTGATGATGATTTCCTTAAAACAAACAAACAAACAAACAAACAAAAAAAAACAACAACAAAAAAACAAACAAAAAAACCAACACCAACAACAAACAAACAGCTGTTGCATTTCAGGAGATTGTATCTTAGATGATTCCACAAGGAAAGTTGTTAACCTGCTGATAATGCACAGCTTTCTGAAGGATCCCAGGACACTGCTTTTCTGGTATATTTTCCTGAAAGTTCCCTCTGACCCTGATTATATACAGTACAGCAGCAGTGCCTGGATTTCAGTCATTCATTGGCCCAATTTGTTACTTTGTTAATATGTTAAATAATCAGTAAACTGCTTAGGTAATTCAAATGGACCTTTTAAACATAGCAAATAGGAAAGTATGGGGCCAGAGCCAATACAGGCATAAACTGAATTCCATATCAAGCTTCCAGTCCATTCAGGCATGAGTCACAGACTCTGGCATTACAGATCTGTCTGCATTCAGGATCTCTTTCCAGGTGCATATTTTTAAACTCCCTCTCATAAAATGTTAAACTTCTTCCTTTCAATATAGCACCTCAGCGCTTTCTGAAATTATTATGTGAATGAAACCAGACAAGAGGGGTAATAGCTGACTGCGACTATTCTAACACAGCTACTCCCTTGGCACTTTTAAATCTTTCAAGAAAAAAGGAAAAGCCTGGATTTCAGCTAAAAAAAGTACCATCTCTGAATGGTAGTTTGGACTGGCTTCTTTGTGCTTAGCTGAGCTTTTGGAAAGTCAGGCCTTACTACCATCTCAATAGCATGAGTCCCTACATGTAGAGTTTAAAACCAATGTGAAAGCACGCACTTTATAGAGGTGTCTCAGAGCAGGTGAAGACTGGAAGGGAGCTTCCGCCATAGAAAGAGAACCAAGGGAAACTGACGCAAAGCTTTGTCCCGGCACAAGTGATGTGACAAGCTTTGGTGCTGCAAATGAGGCACGATATGAGCCACGTACCTCTGTGAAGTTCTGGTGCTTCTGGATTCCTGCAGCGTAGCAGAGCTAACTGTCCAGCTCAGGCTCTTCTCTGTGTCCCACAGCAGCCCCATCCCACATACAGTTTCCTTTTGACCTAAAAAAGCATTTTTATAGCTGGCCCTGCACTGCCCCTGGAGTTCCTGTATAGAGGAAGAAGATGTGAAAGTGCCTTGCTGCCACCCATATTCCCCAGCCCTCACTTGAGGGAAAAAAAAAGTTTATTTTTAAATCAACGATAATTTGTGAAACCAGATAAAGGTATTGCATCCTTGCTTCTTCAGCTTCATCTCTGCTTTATCTGTCCAGCCATGACTGTGATTGGCTCACTCTGCTAAAGTTATACTAGATTTTTACTATTATTTTTAAGCAATGACTTTAGACAGATAACTTTTTACTAAAGGAATATAACAAGTCTTATTAGGGAACAAAAGCCTGAGAAATCTGCTGGCTGGCTGTGAAGCGTGTAGTTTATGTGATCCATTGCTACACAAACTTAAGCATGACATTTGTAGTACTTTTAATATAATGTGATTGAGAATTTTGTCTGCTTTACATCAATAAATGCAAAGATATGCTCAGTTGAACAGCAAGTATATGACTTCTTTGCATGTATGGATGAAGCTTTAAATGGGTTATTCAGCTTAATTTCATAAACCTATAACAGTATGCGTCCTCTTTGCTTCCGTGAATGTGACTAGAAGCTTTTTCATTCAACTAGTACTACGTATTTTGCCCATAAATGAGAACTTCTGGTTTTCTGTCTTACCTTCCCCTTATTTTTATCTAAAATATTCGAACCATTCTGTCTTGCTTCAGCATGCTATGCTGAATCGTTTTCAATTACCATTATGGAAAATAATTAACAAGCAGGTAGCTCAGTGGGAAGAACAATAGGAAGAACTTGACCAAGGACCATGCGACTCCTAAAAGCTCACCTTCTTATATCTAAGCAGAGCAGCTGAAAAGCAGTTGATACAAACTTTATGTAAACATCTGCTGCTTACAAAAGAGATACTGTTTTTGCACAGGTTATACAAACACATCCCCATCCTTGCTTTTGTTTTATCTTTGCCACACCTGTTAAAGTTAGCAGGCATCCCTCCCACCCTCTGTGGCACTTCTTTTTCTGGATTAAGAGAGGCAGAGGTAATAGTCCTTTGTGCTGTACATCAGAATTTGAGCCTGGGCATTACATCAGGAAACATCTACTTTTAACTTTGATGGTATTTTTCATGATCCCCAGAGTGGCTGCAAGGGCAATACCCCCACTTTACAAGCTTTTCTGAACTGCTTTCTTAGTCATCTGTGCTGAGACCATGTACCCCATCAGCTCAGTTACCTCTACAGCTTCTGCAGCGTTAGCTGTTTCTTGTAGCTCAGTGCAATAAAACAGGGAGCTGGTGATGGTCTGTTGGACTTCACTACTGTCAGACCTGGCACTGCAGTGTTTGTAACAATTCTGTTAACATCAAGCAAGCTGAACCAAAAGGTTCTTTAGAAAATCTTTGCTGCAGTGGGTCTAGCTTTTAGGACCCATTAAAAGTTAAAAGACCTGTCTGGGTTAGACTGTTAGTGCTGTTAAGCTGTACTAAAACCTACCGTGATGATTTGTGGTAGGTATAGGAGACTGCTGTGAAAGCACAGCTGTCGCCCATCATCTAAGGCCTTGCCGAGGCTCCTGCCACTCACCCCCAAAGCCCTCCAGTACTACAGCATCTTGGTTTTGTTGGTGAAGAAAGCGTACCACAGCATCAGTAGTATCATGACCAACTATCGTAGCAGGTACATTGGTTTTGAGTAATTTTTTTTGTTTGCAAATCAAGACCAGATTTATTAACCCAGGGTGAAGCATGTAGTTTTAAACAAGTTTTCAACCTGTGTTTTCCTGATAAAGGCATACCTATAGATCTTTTCAAATACAAAATAAAGGCCTCAGTCAGCTGCAGGAACCTCTGCAAGTGATAGCTTCTTTAACTTCTTTGTATGCATAGCTACTGACCAAGACCTTTTGAGAGGATATTGTGCCTACCTGTGTACAGCCACCATGCAGTCTCACAGGCTACAACAACACTTGGCATCGGTGAAAGGGCTTGTTCTGAGGCCTCGAGTCTTTTTTCCTGAAACATGGCATTGCATTTGTCTTGCAGACTCCCACCCGCAGCTGCCTTGTCTTTGCGATATAAGAACCCAAAGAGCAGCTGTGCCAGAGGGCTGCACATTCACAGCTTTCCCTTCTTCAGAGCTGTTGCCAATGTAGCATCTTTTTTTGCAGAGGCTTGAATGTGCCGGGAAGCAAAACAAAGCCCCAGAGCCTTGCAGGGGCTAGGAAACTGTGCTCATGCCATTCTGTTTCACAGATGGCTCAAAACACTCCCCACCTTAATACTTGAAGGGTTTTGGGCAGGGTTGGAGGGAGGAGACACAACTAACACAGCTGCTGACCAGCTGACTGCTAGGATTGCATCTGGCCTACGCTTCATTGTAAGCAAACTAGCTGGTTGGCACCCCAGCTCACAGGGGCAGACTGGAAAAAAATTATATTCAGAGGTAAAATGCAACAAACTTGCTAAGATTTTTTATGTTTAAATAAAAAATTTACAGCAGTGCTGCTCATAACACATTCTGTGGTGCTATTCTCTAAACTCTTTCTGTGTCTTGAACATAAGTAGTTATTCCCTCACTTTAAAGACAGGAACAAAAAGGCATCCAGAAGTCAAGAGCAGCAGTATCTGTGCTCATGAAGAGCCCCTATAATGCCATGCCTAAAAGAAGGTGATGTTACTGGATTAAACACAGAATGTGCCCTTAGCAAATGCATTTTTAGCCTTTTCTGAACAAGTTTGTTCTGCACCTACTGAATTCCCTGAAAGCCATTAATCAGATTATCAGAATGAGGCAGATGATACAACAGGGCAGTCAATAACCTGCTTTTAGCCAATCCGGAAATCCAAGAAAAGCATCAGCAGTGACAAATCGAAGTGCTGTTATCACACATAGGCTATTTTGGACAAAAACATGGCCCACAAGCGGCAGTCTCAATAGGCAGTGCTAGGATTGCCAGAAAAAAGCAAATATGGTTTCTGTTCAGAGTCATAGGAATGAAAAGAAATTACTTCCAAAATTCTGTTGGTTATCATGGAAACACACTTTGATTTGGTCTTACCTTGAAGCTGGCTTGTTGAAGCAACAACTGGAACCATAATTCAGCCCAGTGGCTACACAGCTGCCACACAAGGCATTATTCCTTTCCTCTCACACACTATGCCTTTTACCAAGCGCAAAGGGCAAAGGATTACTGTCAGCCTGGGGCAAGCCCGGCATTCCTCTTGCAAGGTGTTTTTCTTGGCGTCAGTTAGGAAAAGGTTGAGGTGCCAGTAGGTGGGAGAACCTTTTTTTCTTTATGCTCCATCCTCCTGCATTCAGAGTATGTTTTTTCTAGCTTTCTTCCCTCTTCAGCTCAGTTACCCAGACTGAAGTTCTTGTCTTCCTTCCTCCCCCAGAGCAGCTCTCATCTACAGTCCAACCCCGCACCAATTAAATAGCCAATATCCTGTGCACGAGAGTTGTACCCCCACCTGGCAGCATTTCTTGCCAGACCTATGGAAGTGCAGTTTTGACAATGATGTGAAGCACAGCACTGGAGTTCCTATTTCTTCCCTTGTCCTTCCTCTAGATTTTGTGATTTGGACTGATTTTAAGTTGTCAGCATCTCACTGGCATTCTCTATATACTTGCCTGTCTTGTAGCTTACAGGGGTGGGGGAAGGTGCAGCACTGTGTCTTATAGGTGCTTAGTTCAGATTCTTTAGAAGTTACTCATCTAGATGTTCAAAAAAGTACATCCTTAGAATAAGTCAATACCTGACTACTTCCACATACTAAAACCAGTAGTTCTGCTACTACTTCACCTTACTCTCTCCCTTTTTTTTTAGGACTTTAACAACTGCTCAGAGCAGCTGTTTAATCACATGGAATCCAACCAAACTACCACAGCACTTAATATTAAGGGTATCTTTGTTAGGAAATCATTTACAGAAATATTCTCCATGAATCAGACTGTATTTTATCCTTCATACTTAGCTGAGCATCTACACTAAAATGTAAAACTACATCCGTGCAGTTCCCCGGTTTAGAAACACAGATGAAAGGAAGACGCTGAGCACATGTATTAAGTAGCTAGTTCACTAGGTCTGTTTAGCTGTGCCGTAAGTTTACGTATGGAGACAAACTGCACACTTACAAGCAAAAAGTGAGTGAAAACACATTTTATTTGCAAATATGGCAAAACTCAATGATTCAGGAACTCTACAGGCAAACAAAAGTGAGATCTTAAAAAGTGGTAAAATCTTCCCCTTTTAATGCATTACTGACGCATGTTTTCATTTAGTTCTAAGACAGTAATTTTAATAAGACTTCCTAGTTTTATATATTTCCCCACCCTTTTGGTAACTTGCAGACTTTGAGTAGTACATGTGGTTGACGGATTTGTATCAAAGATGCAAATAACTGGGAGGCTATTCGTGTTACTGTAAAGCTTATCTGAAAGCAAAAATTACTGTTCCTCTGTCCTCAGCAACAGTTTCCCTCTTAACAGCTAGACTGCCTGAATAAGGCATCTTTGTACAGAGGGTCTTCAGTTCGGTTAACTTACAAACTCCTTATTAAAATTCAGTAGAAACTCTATTCTACATTTTCTTTTTGGGACAATAAAAAGCACGTAACTTAATAAAAAAGGGCTTAACCACCGTTAGTAGGGTTGTACATCACTGACAGAGACAAAGCAAGTTTATCAAAAGCAGACCCAGGGAAGCAGTATCCAGGATCACCCACAGCTACCTCAGAACACAAAGAGGAACTACACTTGTCAGTGAGTTGCCCAACGCAATGTGGGCAACAAAACATGTATACAAAGTGTCTTAGGACAGCAGTTCTACCACTGGCCTCGAGAGAACATAACTGGTCTCTTCCAGTCATGTCGTATTTTTAGAAAAACGAGAAGTAACGTATACAAATAGGACAGAAAATATCGGTGCTTCTCAAGATGTTTCTCCTGTCCTATAGCATTTGCTAAGCAAATGTTCACGTTGAGGAAATGCGTGGCCACATTCACTTGAAAGCCTGGCTTGTTGTGATGCAGCCTTTATATACTTACAGCCATTAGTTGCAGCCAAACCACCAAATTTTAGTACCTTCTTGTTCATAGGTTGTGACTTTCACAGTTTCACTTGAGCTCTATTTTTGTATAGATCACACAGCAAGTTACTGCAGATCTGCAAAAAGAATTTGATCCAACAATTTTCTGATCCGAACAGTAGCTGCCATTGTACAGATGAAACTTCTCCACTTCAGAACTTACATGGATTTAAAATTACGACATGGATTTAAAATAAGCTTTTTGTTTGTTTGTTTGTTTTACCATTTTAAACTTGAAACTAGTATCAGCGTTAACAAGCAGCACTTTGAAAACTAAGTCAAGTAATTCTTACGTACACTGGCTTGTTTAGAATTGTGATAGACGAGACGATCAAGAACAGCCGTATTCTACACTGAAAGAATCTTTGACTACTAAAAACCTGAGAGTTTGCTTAAAAACTACTGTACTGTTAATTTTTCTCTTAACTGAACTGTTTGCAAAGAGAAATCCTCTCTACCCTATTTCTAAGAAAATGCATTTACAATTATTTGCCCACAGAAGTCGTAACATTTGATTTCCCATCCCATGATTCTGATTTTTCTGCTATGGTTATCCAAATGTCTACGCTTCATTTAAGAGAGGAAAAGGAGAAGACAAGGCAATTGGTCCCAACAAATGTAACATCTGTTTTGCCAGCCCTCCTCAATACAGAAATTCTTTGGATTAGCATTCCAAAGGATTGTGTTAAAAAGAAAGAAGTCACCAAGTACGAGAACACCTGCAATATGGAAAGTAAGATGAGGGATACAAACAGCTCCGATCCCTCTAAGATACAATACATTTTTTTTCTTCCTCCTTATACTCTATTATATACTCTGGGTAAATTTGGTATTTTTCAAAGACAACAAAAATGGAGGGATTTAACTCATCGTCCACACAGCTGTCATAAAACTGAAGCCCGTCAACAGACTTTGTCGGGGGGCGAACATAGGCTGCATTGCCTTTAACATACTCTCCAACCAATACACGAGCCACGAACATGATGTTTGTTTTCACTGCAGGCTGACAGTATGCATGGGAATAGGAAGCATCTCTAGCAAAGTAACTTCCTAGAAAATGATATGAAAACATGGTTATAAGGAATATGTATAAAGTGACAGCAAAAACTGAGCATCCCCTTGTTTTTCAGGAGGTATTTGACCCAACTTTCGGGTCTCTTCTTACTCACTTTACATAATACCATAGAAATTTTTACACAAGAAAGGATTTCACCACATAATTTCCACTCAGAATTTGTTATTTTAGGAATAATTTTTAAAAAACCAAAACATACAAAACCACTACAGGTATGCATGTTATGATGAGAGGAATAGACAAGGACCTTCCACGATTATACTGAGGGAATGCACACCCTTGCTCCCTGCTACGAAGACTAGCGGCCATTTCTCTGGCAAGTTCAAATTACGACCCTGAGCCTTCAGAAGATCCCACCTACAGCAACAGAGGCTTTTTCAAATCCTTACATTAATTCTCTTAACACTTTGTTAAACAACTTACCCCCGCACAAAGTAAATTCTTGTCCTCTCCAGAGGGAAGGAAGATCATAATGCCAATTCCTACCTCTTTTTTTCACCCTCTGTAGTTAAAGACTTCAAAACTTTGATTGCTCTAGTATCAGGGGAATTTAAGTAGACATCTAACACACAGAGTCACTTCTACGTACCCTTTCCGTAGTTAGTTCCATTGCATCCACAAATTCTCCAGTCAAAGTTGTGAATGCAGATGGCTTCCACAAAGGAGTTCTTGGTTCCGTGGAACAGGAGCCTTTCATGTACTTCCTTCCCTCCATTTTCCCTTTTCATCTGCTCCTTTTGCCTAACAGAAAAATGCAGGGCAGGAGAGTGTGAGCCGTGGAAGAAAAGGGAGAAAGGGGGTTATTAAAAAAAAAAAAAAAAAAAAAAAGTAGTGTATCAGGTACATGTAAATATCAGCTGGATGAGATTTCCAGTCTGCTTTCTTCTCTCAGCTTGGAAGATGAGACAGACTAGCAGTATGATGAACAATTACAAGATGAGCAATATACCGATACCACTGCCCAGCAATTCTAGATAATTCTGGCTTTCTTCAGTGAATTTTAAGTAAGCATCGACAGTATTACAGTCCCCACCATACCAACCTTTTGCTCCTCTGTAGGGTCCTACTAGTTCTGCTTTAATGTCTCTTGTCCCTTCCCACCCCCAAACTCTCTGCGGAGTGGAGGTTGCACTAACCACAGAGCCTCCATGCTCCAGCAGTGGGTAAAAGCTAGAGGCAGCTTGTTCTTCATTCCCCTAGCGAACTCAAACTGCCATACACATGGGGCCAGTCATCCTGCAAGAGGACAGGGCTGTGCTGAGATGGGCTTTCTGCCTTGGCTGCACGCACCTAACGTTCCCTCTCTCGCCTCCTCTGTTGTAACCCTCCACCAGCCTGAGCTCCTGCCCCTCAGTGACATCAGTGCAGCTGAGGAGACAGAGCCAGAAGGAGAGAAATCAAAAGAGGAGTCACGACAGAAGGCTCAACTAGTATCTTCCATCACTATTTCGCAGCATCCAGACATCCCACAGGTTTTCAGAAGCTGTTGAAGTGGACAAGACAGTAATATTCTTCAGGAAGTGATCCGCTATGAAGTAAACAGAGCCGGGGAGAGGGGAGAATCCTTTCAACTTGTAAACTGCGTAAATGAAAAGTTAAGAGCAACGGACTGAAGTTTGTTCACTGAGAACTTGGCACTGTTAAACTCTGCCTGGTTAGCTTAATTACCTCATTAGAGGAGGATAAAAAGGAAAAGTATGCACTATTACATGTTTTGAAGTGTCTTAAGTTTTGCTAGATGGCAAGGTTTTATGAAATTATTAGCTGCTAACTTCCTGGGTTCAGTCACTTTGCAGGTGAAAGTACTTATTTGAGCAGTATTTTTCTTCTCCATTACCATTCCATACAGTCTTTGAATACTTCCATTAAGTATCTGTGCTTTTGTTTTAAACTAGACAACTGTTCTATGCAACAGCTTAATCTGCTACCAGATTAACCTGAACATGGTCCTTTATTGTCACTAGCACCAGCTCAAATCTGTTGGTATCTAGCTTGGCATAAGTATCTGGAGTTCAACAGCACTGATGCAGATGTTGAAAACCAGAAAGGAGCTCTGGAACTCAGAGATCATTAAGTATAAGGATTCTTTCTCAGTGAACACTGACTTCATTCAGCAAAGGTACTCAAACACTTGAAGAAGCCTTAAATAAATCTGACTGGGGAAAAAAAAAAAAAGGCCCAAGCACCCTTACCCTTGCAGGGTAGGTTACTGTTCAATCCCTGAGACAACATGCTATTCCACATCACTGTGGGTATCCTCATCCCAATTTTGCATCATTTGTGTCTTTCTGTCCGTACCCCTCCCGCCCATCTTCCAAGGAGTCATGCAAAGGGAACCTCCTCCCAGGAGCATGGCATTCTCTGGAAGGTCTTAGGCACTTAATTTCACTCCTGAAACTGCTCCTAAGAAGGAAATACCAGTCACATTAAAGCACAGGTGGCAAGGTCTTTCCTTTCCTTTCCTAGGAAGAAGATACAGGACACCAGCTCTTGGAGACTCCCTCCCCTTAAGGATGAGGAACCAAATACTAACCACTGAAACACTTTCCAGAGGGATGGATTCTGAATCCTCTGTATTTTAATGACATTGTAGTTTTTCATAGTCTGAAGAAACAGCTGCTTTATTCTGTTGTATTCAGAGGTGGTATTACTGATCTCCACTGCCTATAAAATATAAACCAAAGCAAAAGAAGACATGAGGCTTCAGTTAGCTCATAACACGCAGAAGCCTAATTACAGCAGATATGCTTTCAGAAGGGTCCCCAAACTATACTTATGAAGGTTAATTTAATGCTTTAGATTGTGACCATGTGAATAATTAGGACAGACACTTAATACGTAAATCCACACTTTTTATGTTTAAAAATCCATCAAGAAATGTACATTTTTCCCCAAAGTTAAGGCAAAACATAATTAAAACATGATTCGAGCTCTTCCGCTTGCTTATGTCATACATATATTTTCCAATTTTTTCTCCAAAGAAATCTGTGTCTTTAATCTTCTAGAACGAACACTTCTCTTCTGTAAACTAGACTGAAAATGCATAATGCAGGCAGACTGATGTCACTTGGTAATACTTTCCACTTTACCGCTGCCTAAGGCAAGTGGGGACTCAAGATGTCTTAAAGTGAAATGTGCAACATCCCACATATCAAAGTTGTGTTTTAAGCAGGAAAGCTGCGGTCATCCTAGGAGGTAATATGAAATCAACATCTTAACCTGTCATGCAAAAGCTCCACATTTTAGAAGGCCGAGTTTAGAGAGGAGATAAAATAGGACTTATATTTCACAGCTGCATATAAATAAAGAAGTGTTTTTCTGGACACCATGTCCAGCTTGTACATTAAATATTTACTGAAGAAGAGGCCTATCATAGGAAAGTCTTCTAAGGATTAAGAATAAAGTCACCTGCACAAGGAAGAATTATTTCTCTGAATTTATTAAAAAGCTTTTACAAGGTTGAATGAAATTTCCCATGTCTTAATACAAGAATATTTTGCAAAGCCTCCTTACAACACAACACACAAAACAATGTGGATGGGCAAGTATTTATTATCTGCATGCTCTGTGACAACACAGCTCAGGTTGCTCACTATCACCTACAAGATGAAAATTATGTCACTATATTTCAGTATTACATCTTTCATTTATACATAAACAATTCTTATTTAGACTACAAATATGCTTTTGCTATGTTGCATCTTTTACTGAGGAACTGTAACCTTTCTGGGTAAAACAGAGGGTCAGCCACATGGTAAAAGGCCTAATCCTGTAAGAAAGGTACTTCAATTATTTTATTATATGATGGCCTCCGCGCAACAAAGCCAGTTCTCTTTTGCATAAAAACTTCGTGTGATTGTCCTTATTTCCCCAAGGACGCTTCCCCTGCTAATAAAAGGTAACACCACATTGCCACTGCAGGCTGATACCTCATAGTAACATAACTTCTTCAGCTCTTTTCATCTTCAGACCTAAAAAGGAAAATCCTAGAGAGGATAAGCATTTGCTAACCCACTATCAAGGAGTGAAGTTTCTGAGGCAGAGAAAGAATCACTGCCCTGACAATAATTTCTATTAGCATATGACTGTACAAGAACAGTACTCTGTGATATCAAACCTTGATCTCTGGTTAACTTAGGTTTTAGAAGCAGCACAGTTTGTATTAGTGACAGCGACCCAACTAGAACTAGTGTCTACAAAGTTCACAGATAGACTCTTCACGTTGCGTCAGCTCCCACTCCTGTTACAGCACAGCAGTCTTTGGCATGTGTGTCAGGATTCAGCAACATAGCAGCCACACAAAGGCATCCTCTGACATCAAAATACACATTCATTGCACACATTTCTCAGTTGTACATTAAAGATATAATTTAAAACCCGGCATGAAGTTCCAAGACAATATCAATTCCTTTTTTTGCCTGTAAAAGGTTTACCAACTACTAATTCCACTTTGTCTGTTAACCAAAGACAGAAGAGATCCACACCAACTTTCCAATTGGTGTTACCAATTTCCATTGTGCATTTCATACACTCTACTTTCTATAGAACCATGATTCTAAATGATTTACAGATTAAGACACTGCAACACTCAAAAAATAAGCAATGTTACCAAAACAGAGCTGCTCTTCTTAAGCAAAGACGACTTTCTCCCTATCTCAGATAGGTGTTCCTTTTAAAAATTGATCACTTCCAGCGCAGCAAATTTTGCCAGGATTATTTGTCAATGTCTGAAGAGAAGGGAATTCATCAAGTCGTAATTGTCAGATGTTACAATGGTCACCACAAGCATGCAGAATCCCAGCCAGTCCCAATATTACCTACTGCAAAAAAACAAGCTTAGGGACCCACAGAAATATTTAATCTAGCCCAGAGTTTCACTTTTAGCACCAACAGGTACTGTGAGCTTTGTCACTTTTTAGGTACAGAATTAACTTCTCCTTTCCTATGAAAGGCACTCAGTTTACAAGTTAAGAGATGGTTTTCTTAGGTGCCAACTCAGTAAGCAAACTGAGCTCTAGGAAACAAGATGATCTTTCTATTTCACACATCCCCACAAGTACCACCAGTGATACCATGGATCTGCACATCGCATTCCAAAGCCTCTCACACTCACTTCAGTGACTCCAGAAACACCCAAATGACCTCAACTAAAATTCAGACTGAAGTTTTCAGAGTAAATAAGGGAAGCAGTTAAGTACATACAACTCTGAGACCTAAAAAGAACTGAGCTACCTGTCTTCCTGGCATTCTTTTGAAAAATTTACGCTTATGTTAATCAATTAAGCTCCTGACAAGCCAAGGGAAGAGCTGATTAGCTATATCCTTCATTATTTTGACAGAGCTCATAATATCACAGGCCCAAATCTTCAAAAGGTCTGGCTGCCAGATTCCCACACAAACTCATTATTAGTTCATTCAGCAGGTGCTGGACACCTGACACTTTTACAATCTTGAAAAAACCCTGTTTTTTTGCTAATTGTGAAAAACAGCTATTTGAAGGGAGCTAATGTACAGAGCAGTTGACTTAAATTTTACCCATTGATTTTTCATCAGAACTGCATTTAGATGAATTTGGTATATACACACATGGCCAGATACTGGTGTTACACTGAGTAAGGCATAATCCAACACAAGAGGGTAGTCAGGGTAAAATGAAACATTCAGCACAAAGCAGAATAACAGAAACCAGCCCACGGAAGCTGAGGCACATGGTATTTCTGGTTCTCATGGAAATAAAATACAGGGAAAATAAAATACAAAGAGTGAGAATAGCAACGGAGCTCTCTGTCAACCGAAAGTAGCCAGAAAGAATTCTGGAAATATGGTATTACTTCTGTCCTGTCCCTAGCCATCAAGGTATCCGTGCCAATACAACTTGGTCAGCATCATACAAGATTTTGTGACACGGTCAACAAGGAAAACCTCTTATGCTCCACATTATGTGCTGTTCCTTAATCAGGGTCAAAACCACTACCAGAAAGGACAAGTGTAATACTGAAAAGCCTTTTTTCTAGCATACTGTAGTACTTCCAGAGCCTGTGTTGCTCTGCCAGGAGGACTGCTTCTTAATACCATTAGATCTAATTTAAAAAACACCTGCACATTTTTGGTCTTGGTAGACCAAATAGGAACATAGACTTTGGGCTGGCAGGGGTTTGGTTTGGTTTGGTTTGTTGAAGAGATTACTGCAAATGTTTTTTGATATTCTTGGCTGTAACTCTTTATTTCTGCCATTCCTTGAGGCCATGGTCTGTGCTCAGATCTGTGATGTATGTGACAGTAGTGAGTGACTTGAAAGAGCGTATAGAGATTTCCTTTCCTAGGTCTCCAATCCAAACTTTATCCACCAACAGCCATGATGGTATTATTATTGGATGGCTTTTTAATGGCCTATGCAGACAGGGTTTGGTCTCAGCCCAGCTTCTAGTGAAGAAATACACACTTTATAGAAGCTCCTTGCTTAACTGGTCCACCAAGTCACCAAGGTAAGCCATTTTTTCATTTTTAACAGTGAATCTTCTTGCCTTGAATTTGGTGAGTTTTGTTTTTGCATGTGGATAGATGCCTAAAATGCAGATGAAGTTCATGGGAATTTGGCATCTTTTTCAGGAGCTCTTGGGAGATCACCTAGATCTTTAGCACACCCACCCAAGAAGCCACTCCTGTCACTTTTTAGCATCTACCCAGTTACAATTGCTTCAGTTATGCAGCATTCTTCTTTGAATTGTGCCTTTCCATCAGAATTACAAGAGGAAAAAAAAAAGGAGAAAAAAAAAGAAGAAAAAAAAAAAAAAAAAAAGATACCTTGTATCCCAAGTCAGGCAGTGCAGATTGATCCCAGTGGACAGGACAGGCTTGATTTGGAATAGAAGAATCCCTCTGGCTGCTTGCAAACAGACAGAAAATGAGGTGTTAGTAATTCTAGTCCTGCTCTGAACATTCAAATTGGCAGCATCCTCTTTGGTCAATTCCTACATTTAAAAATAAACAAATAAACCACAAAGAAACTGGGAAACGGCCTCATTCTGTGAGCTGGGCTTTGCATGCTGCCATTCAATTGTCACAGCCCTCTTTAACTTGCTTCTTTAAGAAACAGCTGTCCATCACCAGTCCTGTGGATGTGGTACCTGGAGTAACATGTACCCCAGAAACCAGGTGATGCACCAAGCTGACAGTTTGCAATATAGCTTCTGTTCAGTCAAATGGATATGTTTTCTTCTAGCAACAGCTGTGTTCTTTGCACAATTACTGCCAATGCTGGCAGCCATTTTGCCTTACAATTATTTCTGAAATATAAAAAAAAAAAAACCAACTTAAAGAGCATCATTTACCCTTTCTTTATCTTCTGCACATCTTCAGAAGACACAAACTTTGGTCGCCTGCAGACACATCTTCGAGTTTTAAAAGACATGTTTGTCTGGGTCATTTCTTGAGAAGAAAAGAGAAGGAAAAAGTCATGACTAAGTCTACAAGATGGGGTCATTAATTAATGACAGTCATTCATTAATGAAAAGTGCATATTCATTGTCAATTCTATCTGCTGAATAGTTGCACAAAGTCTATGTAAGCTTCTTGTCCTTCTGTAACTCTGTTATTTAACCTGTGCCTGTCTTTCTTGCTCCCTTAAGTCATTCATGCTCTTTAAATGTTGCTCCAGCAGCACAGAAAGATGCTTGATTTTTCATTTTTACCATCCACAGGGTTAACGCACTTTACTTAAGTTTTACTATGACTTTATGTGAAGACTATGAATCTTTTTATTTATGGTCCAATGTGAGTCTGGATACTGTCAAGGAATAAGGGGGGAGGTTACTTTTGCAAGGAATTTCCTCTGGGCCATCACTACCTCGCTTCCCCTTCCAACGAACAAATCTGGTAGTGTTAGTAAAAGAAGTCATAGCTTCTAAAACCTGGGATAGCTTGCAAGTTAGTCTTTGTAAAGCACTGCATAGTTGTAAATGAGAACCTTTAAAATGAGTACCTTTAAAATTGAGCTGGTAATGATGCAAGCCAGCCTGGAAAGATACGGTGGCATCTGGATCTGCTAGATACAAATTCTCAATAATATCAGAAGATGGCGATTTCACACTATTCCCTTCTCCCTTTGTGGGGGGGAAAGAAAAAAAAGAGACAAGAGTAATGAGTAAACACAGTCAGGACTAAACCCTGGATAACTAGTTTGCGTAGAGGGAAAGAAGAGGCAAAGAGTAGGATGAAGAGGAATCTACCCAGAACTATCATGGCCTAAAGTCCGATTACCAAACACTCGTAACRTACACACAGATACATAATTAGTAATGATGGACACACATGTATCACATTTGAATTTCTGTTTGGGCTGGCACAGAGTTAATTTTCTTTATAGTAGCTAGTATGGGGCTACGTTTTGGATTTGTGCTGAAAACAGTGTTGATAATACAGGGATGTTTTCATTATTGCTGAGCAGTGCTTGCACAGAGTCAAGGCCTTTGCTGCTTCTCACACCACCCCACCAGCKAGTAGGCTGGGGGTGCACAAGAAGCTGGGAGGCGACACAGCTGGGTCAGCTGACCCCAACTGCCCAGAGGGACATTCCATACCATATGGCRTCATGCTCAGCATGTAAAGCTGGGGGAAGAAGGAAGGGGGGGAGGTTCGGAGTGATGGTGTTTGTCTTCCCAAGTAACTGCTACATGTGATGGAGCCCTGCTTTCCTGGAGATGGCTGAACACCTGCCTGCCCATGGGAAGTAGTGAATGAATTCCTTGTTTTGCTTTGCTTGTGCGCACGGCTTTTGCTTTACCWATTAAACTGTCTTTATCTCAACCCATGAGTTTTCTCGCTTTTACCCTTCCGATTCTCTCCCCCATCCCACTGTGGGGGACTGAGCGAGTGGCTGTGTGGGGCTTAGTTGCTGGCCAGGTGTGACGGATGCACTCGACTCCTTGATCAAACTAGTGTTAGTTTGGTTCAGGCTCCAACGGAAGTAAAGGCCTAGGCCATGACCGGGCCACGAACTTCTCTAGTTCCAACCTGTTCTCTGAAAACCCACACAGGAACAGGGTGACATGGTGAGCATTGATGCGTATGAGCTTGGAAACTGGAAACACCAATCATGTGATTAACACATGAATAGCAAGTGGTTCTTCCAAGACTAATTTGTCAAGGAACAAAGAAAGTTGTGGGTACAAGGAGTCTCATGCTTACCTTTTCCATCGCATGTAATTTGACTATGAGCCAACCACTTTATTCCATAAATATGACTGCCTGAGTGAGCTTTTTTTGAGCTCTCCCTAAGGAGCAGGCTGCACAGTTGTGATCTCCCCTTGAGGTGGGACACCTCTCAAGGTTACTCCTTGAGGCTGAGACACCCCTTACCAACTGCAGATCTTTGGTACACCACCAATATCACGCATAACCTTGTATTACAGTGTACTAAGATTTTGTATTGGTAACTTTGAATTATTATTATATCCTCTGTGCAGTAAGTAACGGAGTAAACCTTGCCATCGGACTTTGTTAAGTCTCACTTTTAAACATCCTACTTCAATAAAACTACATTTGCTGCTACCTTTGGCAGTGGTACTTTAAACGGTCTAAAATCTCCCCCGCAACAAACTGGCATAGTCGGCAGATTCTAAATCTGCTCCACGACACCGGGGTTAAACCACGATGCAAGTATAATTCTCTAATGTACAAAACAATGTAAAATATGAGGGTATGCTGATGGAGATGCTTTCCATTTAAGCTGCCTACTGAAATCAAGGGCCACCATTGCCAGAGCCACTATATCCATCATCTTTCCCTGCCTACTTTTCCACTTCCCTGGATCCCCTTTGTGTTCTGCCATTTGTGCAGCTATACTGTAAACCAGATGGGGAAAACTCATCTGCCTTGGGGGAAGGAGAGATTCCTTATTTATTTCTTTTCCTGCATTTTTCAGATAGATCACTCTCTCATCAAAGAGGATTTGGCCACGCAAGGAAAAAGGTAACAGAGCAATCCTTGCATGTCCAAGGAAGCAGGACAATGCTTAGAAGAGAGGCAAGACTACTTCCTGAATAATTTAAAAGGCAATATATCTCAAGGACAGTGTATACGTGTTAAATCCATGTAGAAGCCATGGACAACTCCAAAAGGGAATCTGACTAGAGAAGCCAGCATGCATCATCAAAAACAGTCTGATCAACACAAGCTGAAAAAAAGCAGTTTTGCTTTCCCACATTTGCCAACAAGGTCTTTGTCAGGAAAGTAGTTATAACAGATCATCCAGACACAAAAGACAGACAATTGTTCATATGGAACCTCACTGCAAGGAGATAAGGTGTGTTCCCTCCCTTCCAGCCTGTCATTTTATCACATCTGTTATGAACATCTGTAGCTTCACTGCCTTATTTGACACTGTAAAATTCAAGCACAAGTATTTACTTAATTAACCTTGCTGAGTAAAGGGGAGTGGGGTGAAGAGGCTCCACACATTTCTTCAGAAGTGATTCAAAGCACAGGATGTGGACTCACCTGTTCTCCATATTCAATCCACTGGCCTTGGTTATTCTTCCAATACCAAATCCACTGCGTGGTCAATACAAATTTGGGTTTTGTGACTGATGATGGTGTAGAGAGGCGTCGAAGCGAATAAGAACAGCAGGTCATTGTCTGAAAATTAATGTTCTTATCTGCTATGCTGTAAGGACAAATTCAGGTTTATCATAGTTAACAGTACATATTTTATCCTCTAATCCCCAGTTTAAGCTGGTGCAATTTTCTTTAATATAATGTGACTGCCTGAACTTAATTAGGCCTGAAATAAGCGTATTTCCCACAGCATGCATGGCAGCTCTGAAAACTGTTTCCAATTTTCAGAAGTGAACTATGGCCTGTGAGACACTGAATGTCATCTCAATCGCTAGCCAGATGTTGCACTGCCAGCTTTACAGTCAGTCTGGGGCTACATGTACAATGTGGCAAAAGGTACTTCTGCAATAAATAAGCACGGTTACAGTTTTTCTCAGTACAAAAATAGAAGTTGGTAAGTACGTGACTGAGTTTGCCAGCAAACGCCTGCAGCTTATCAACTTTGTTCTTTTTCTGTGGTTACAGAGGATGCAATCACAGCTGCGAGTTCTGTAAATAGCATTCATCACTGGAGCCACATGGGTTTTTACTCCTGGGAGGCTTGAAAAATTAACTCTCAGGCAGAAAGACTTTGAAAGCAGCCTCCTGTTAGGAATCTTGCTTGTGATTTTCACCATCCAGCAGCCTAGTCAAGGTGCAAATCAAAAGCATCTGCTGTCTGAAGATGCATGGGCCAAAATGACTATACCATTTTATTGAGGCCAAACTTGGGATCCCCTATGAATCCAGGTGGCTTACAGTGGGGGTTTCAGAAAGGATTTAAAGGGAAAATGCACTCTCTTAATACGGAAAAAAAACCAAACAAAAAAAAACAACCAAAAAAAAAAAAGGCTGCTTACACAAAGGGCATTACACAAAATTCCTCTAGGCACATTATAGATGTTATTATATTACATTATTATTATAGATACTAGCTGCATTAGGAAAGGAATAGCCATAGAGAAGGACTAGCTCTGAACTGTTGTTAAAAGGCCCAACTTAATTATTATAAATAAATTATGATTCATTATCTGAAATACTAATATTCTAAGCACAAAATTCCACCCACCTCTTTTTACCCTGTATAGAGTTTTAAATGCAAGGTATTGCTGTGTTATTTTTAGAAGACAAAAATGGAGTGATACTTCCATGCGATCACTTTTACTTTTCTTTTTAAAAAGAAAAATTCTCATTTGTAAGTCCTCCCAGATTCTGAGAAGCTCAGTAATCAGAAGTTATGGAAGTCAGACATCTTTAGGAAGAAAACAAGAGTCTTTCCTCAGGGGCCTAACCACAGTACTCTAAGCAAGCAGTCCAGCATCATTATACCTGCTGTTTTTTGGGTCACAATAGGCCTTTTCAATTTCCTCCATCATGGAAAGGTCATTCCAAGTGATCCCATTATATACTTGCCATCGATACGGCAAATGGTAATGAACAAAGCTGCATTTATCTGTAATGAGATCAGACATAGTCAAGAGCTCTGCAATCATAACACAGAGAGCAAGACAAGGAAAAAAAAAAAGGAACAAGCATTTTTTACACTCTGGCTTTATCTCCTGGGCTTTGGTATGAGCAATAAAGACAGAGTGCTGAAAATAGAAATATGTTTGAACAATAGGGGGGGTGTGTTTCTCCAGTCTTATCTAGAAAAGCAACATAAGCTCTCATACTGCCAAATATATTTGAAAGAAACCACAACCTTCCCTTTGCTGAGACACGACATTGGCAGCTGGGAGAGCAGTGCCACAGATAGGAAGTGTGTGTCTATGTGTCACACCACCATGTTTCTCAGCTGTAAAAAGTCTAGTCTACACATCACATAAGCACTCCGATATATTTGGTTCTCT
The DNA here is from genome assembly GCA_035582835.1 of Phoebastria nigripes. Taxonomy (NCBI): domain Eukaryota; kingdom Metazoa; phylum Chordata; class Aves; order Procellariiformes; family Diomedeidae; genus Phoebastria; species Phoebastria nigripes. The sequence continues at coordinate 646,223 of JAYKAV010001033.1, read as the reverse complement.
CTTTCCCTTAGAGCTTATGGGGTGGTTACCAAGGCCCGAATGGTTTTTTTAGGCCCAGCCCAACGAACGAGGCAGCATAAAGGACTGCAATACCCCACAGAACATCCCCCAAGAGGGACACTACACTCACCCCTGAACAGGTAGCACGCTGCCCTGCTAACAAGACTGCTAGGCACTGTTGGAATTGTTGTTTCGCTTCTCAGAAAATGGGAAGCAACAACTTTTAACTGCCTTGCATGCAAGTCCTGCAGCAGTGCTATATACCCTTCACACAGGAAGAGGAAGACTTTTGGGGTTTTTTTAAATCATCTATGTTTTCAATGCATGTATGTCTGCATGTTTGAGTTCAGACCTGCTTAACACCCCTGCATGAGTGCATGCTGCTGAATACAGGCAGAGGCTGACCTCCAGGCCTCCCTGCTGGGGCAAGCTGATGTACACTCCACATCTGAGTATGGACCAAACCTCTTATTTACAACTTTTGAGCCAAACATGGCATGGCAAAGCACAATAACTCTCCATCCATTATTTGAGTTTAGCTATTTGGTGGTCACAGTATAGCTGCTTTGAGCCTGACCTCCACAGCTAGTACACCATTCACATTATGCAGGTCCAAAAGTTCATAAACTTAAGCCTCAAGCCTGGTCCTAAAGAAGCAGAGAGTCTGAGAAATGCGATACAAGGCTGGAGTATCTGCTGCACAGACAGAGCCAAAAGGAGTTTCACCCTTCCTGACCCCTGATCTATCTGACCACAGAATGTATGGAAACTAACCCCAGTTATGAAGACAACAGTGTCATTCACTCCTTTCTTCCTTCTTTCTGTTAACAGGGCTATCTTGAAAGCACTGTGCTTAAATTAACTTGAAAAGCTGTAGACAAAAACACACTTGGTCTCTCTTGGCCAGATTTCATGTCTGTGATCCATAAAATACCCATAAAAGAGATAATTTGTTTTTTAAAGTACTGTCTCTCTTCAAAGTAATGGTTAAGAAGAGGTATTATCAAGCCTTAAAGTAACTTACTCATCTGCCTCTCAGAAAAGGAGCTTCTGACAGGAGAACCGCATCTTTACCAGAACACAAACCCACTACAGAAATGCTAAATACACACAAACATCTCAGACCAAACAGTTATCAGGCAACTTATTGTCCACATCCTAAGCGAAAGCAAACACAGTCTGATCTAATTTAAGTGGATCTTCTACCAAGACCAGGAGGTCAGAAAAGGAGTAGTCCTTTAGAAAGTGACTGGACAAGTTCACTGAAACAAAATCTCAYGGTACCTCCTTATAACCAAGGAAGAGCCTAACCTGGGGGTTAGGCAACTGTTCAGGGACAGCCCCCGAATACAATTGTTTATACTTATATTTTCCCCCAGACCCCTGTTATTGGCCACTGCCAGATAGATGATTGACTAGATTTATCTTTAGCTTAGCTGGTACAACCATTGTGTTTTCTTAAAATGTTGCAACACCTCAGATCACTTTTTAAAGGACTTAATGGGGGAGAATATGGCTATTATCTGATGTACATAGGATATATCAGGAATAAAGGATGACATATTGTTACCAGTTGTCAATGATGACAGCATAAGGCCAGCTCTTAAATTGACCTAATAGTTACAGAAAGTGTAACATTTAACACTTGAAGGGGTTTTGCCACAGAAACATACCCAAAGCCTGCCCCCATCAACAGGACTGAAACAGGCCATAGATGGATCATCTAGAGGAGAAAGGGTTTAGGTGTATCCACTCGACTTTCCTCTGATTATGTTTGTAATTCTGACAACGTTTATTAGTGACTTGGAAACGAAGCGAATGAGCGAGAAGGCACAATCGCCACTGCCACTCCATATGCCACCACTAGTCTAAGCCATTGAGCAGGGAGTACCTCTGCAGATGCTGCTCTCTGAAGATAACATTACTTTTTATAAAGCTTACCTTTATGTTTGCAGAACCTCCAGACATAGAACACGCATAGCTCATCAGACTTCTCTTCTTTGTTGTCCTTCGAAGCTTTAGCAGAGGAATTGTCTTTTTTATCTACAGGAAAGAACACATCAGTCCTTATTTGCCCTACCAAAATACAACTCTAAGAGAAAGACACTGCAATTGGTATTTCATCCCAGAAGTAACAAAGAGTTGACTGCAGTAGCCAAGTCCAGCACTTTCAGGATCTGACTATCCCCCATACAGCCCACCGCATGAGTTAGGGCTTTGTAACTGACCAATAAACCCCTACAATGGAAGAAGGCTTGGCGGAGATGGGCAAGGGTGATGTGCCCATGAAGCTCAAAGAGTAACGCAGGGTGTAACTGACCACGGCTGTTGCAAAGAAGGTGACTTTGTCTCAACACAAAGGGGACCAGAGGGTGGCCTTTGTTGTAGATAAATGGCTATGTCAGCTGAGTGGATCAACTGGTGGTATAAATGTTTCTCCCCCAGTTAGCCAGACCAGCATGGGGGAAGTGAATACAGGGCTCAGCCCAACATAGCAGTATAAAAACTAAACAACTAGCAAAAGAATTTCGAAGAGAGAAACAGGCTTGAGCTGGCTTCAATCCACGTATTCCTTCCCGGGGACTGGGGACACCCAGCATCGTGACAGTGAGCATATTATACAGACCTGTAATGGGAATCACATTAGTATTGTGATTGAACCGTGTATTGCAATTGCTATGTTTTGGTAAGCGTAACTTAACATTTGTATTGTGTTTTCAGTGTATTTTGCATCACTCTGCTACATCAGAAATGTCATTGTACTGGGCCCGGCTAGGATAGAGTTAATTTTCTTCATAGCAGTTCATATGATGCTGTGTTTTAGATTTTTGACCAAAGCAATGCTGATAACATACTGATGCCCTAGATTTTGCTGAACAGTGTTTGCACAGCATCAAGGCCTTCTCTGTTTCTCACTCTGTGCCCCCAGCGAATAAGTTGGGAGGGGACAGAACCGGGCAGAGGACCCAAACTAACCAAAGAAATATTCCATACCATATAACATTTTGCTCAGCAAGAAAAGCGAAAAGAGGGAGTTTTAGAAGGGTTAGCCATCTTTTGCTCAGGAACTGGCTGGGCATCAGCCTGTCTGTGGAAGGTGGTGAGTGATTCCCTTTGCATCACTTGTTTTGTTTTGTTTTCTTCTTTCTTCTTCCACTTACCCTTTGCTTTTCCCTTTTTTTTTTTTTTTTTTTTTTGTTTTTTTGCCTTTCATCTTTCTTTCCTCTTTCTCTCTCCCACTGGGGGTCAGGGGAAAGTGAGCAAGTGGCTGTGTGGTGCCTAGCTGCCCACCAGGGTTAACCCACAACACCATGTAACATCAACTACCTTCAAATAAGTAAATTTGACATTAAACATTACACCCTCCATGTGTGGAATATCTAAAAGAACCTGTTCAGAGAGCATTGGACTCTGACAGGCTTTAAAGCCAAGGCCCTTCTGCCCAGGAGGACAGGAGATTTACGAGTTCCTATTCACTCACTGGAAGGTATATCAAGACAACTGCTCTACTGACAAAGCTATATCCACTTCCTGGGGACAGAAGGCAAGGAAAGATATCACACACAGAGATACAACTCTGTCTCCTTCCCAGGAAAGAAGCAATATGTCCAGAACAGTACAGAGATCAATCCCAGACTACTCCCCATTGTGCTGCACAATGCTTGGGCAGAAATCTCAACACTCCTCCACAGGCCGTCCAGTACTATGGCTTTCAGCATACGGTAGGGTAAGCACATAAGCTGTACTCCAACTACCACAGGGAGTTGTAGGGCTGTGTGAAATCAAATCCCAATGAGAACCACTGATCTCAAGACTGAAGGGTTAGAAACAATCCATACCTTTGTCTTTACCTCCAGCTCCTGTTGGCAACTGGTGTTGGCTCTGACCAGGTACGTTGCTACTGGGACCTGCATGAGAAGACTGAATGAACAGCACTGCTGGACCAGAACCTCAGCTAGCTGGCAATATCCCAATTTGTGTGTTGAGGATTATGTCCATCACACATATAATTTTCCACTGGCACTCCACTGCTGATGTAACAGATCAGCAATAACAGTTTCAAATCCCAGCTAGTCACAGTTATCAGCAGCCACTCAATAGCAATTTTGCATGCAGTAATTTCAGGCAACAGTAATGCAGCTCTCCCTCCCACACAACTCGGCCATGACTTAGTCCATTCCTGAAAGCAGATCAATGGCAGGAGGGAAAAAAATATGTACATGTTGTAAGAGGGTAATAGGAAAGCTGATTCCACATGGAAGCAGTTGGTACTTATCTAGATATTTACCTTCTGAAGGTGGCATATGCAGTGTGGAGCCTGCTGTTTGCGAAGGCACCCTCAGTTCTTTAGTCCTTGTAACTACCGTTTTTTTCAATAAATTTTCTCTTGGTTTGTAGTTGTGTACTGAAAACACAGAAAGGATGATGGTGTTTAGCTGTGAGGTAAGGCAAGAACAGCTTCTACCTCTATTAAACTCAGAATCCTATTTAAACTCAGTGTTTCTTACAACTTACTTTTCCCTTTCTTCAGTTCCTTGTTGAGTTCCACATGTCTGTGATCATATATAATCTGGATGTTTGAAGCTATGTTCACACCAATGCCTCCAGTTTCCAACACTCTCAATGAATGGGTATCCAAGAGGTTATGAGACCTCTTGCATGGAAAAAATCTACATTCCCCTCGGAGAAAGTGTCGACAAATATGAAGCCTGTTGCAGTTGTTTTGCTGGCTGCAGGTACCATCCTTTGTGTTGTAAGATGGGCAGACCTACAGGTGGGGAGGATAGATACAATATGAAATGGAAAAGCACATTAGAATCAGGAATTTTTTTCTTTGTTCTATAGGCATGCAGCTTTCACAGCAGAAAAACTGTGACTAAAAAGCATGTGTTCATTGTGACTTCTTTAATCCGGACAGATTTCTTGCATGGAAGAGCAGGCATTTTCAGCTGACTCATGCATTTTCAGTTTTGAAGTTGTGCAGACTTTTCTCCCAAGAAAAAGAAAAGCCAATCCAACAAGCATTCATTTTTGGCACTCTAAAGCAAGACAGTTACATAACAACTGACTGTTTTACAGTTATTCTGTTAAAAAGCAAAMCAAAACAAAACCAAAACAAAACCATAACAAAGAACAAGTGTCTCCATAAAAACATATATACTGTGTCAAATGAGGTATTATTTCATGGAGCTGAAACTGCACTTCCTATTTGTAAAGCTTATTCTGCATTGAAGACTCGGGCATCTAAAAATGATAAGAAGAATGCTTTGAGATTAGAGTAAGGAAAAAGCAACACACTTCTTTATTCCTCTGCTCACCAAAAAAGAGATATGCAGTGAATTGGACCCAGGGAACAAGTCACACACCAAAAACTCCTTCATATTGCCCACCAAGCACCACAGCAACAGTTCCGCTCCTGCAGCACAGAGGAGCAGCCCACAACAAGAAAGTTGCTTTGAGAAGGACACACAGCTGTCTGGCAGACAGCCCCAACATCACACCAGAACTGTCACAGATCTCCTCCCAACCCCTGTTCCAAGCAACAGAGACAGTTTTTATGCTATGTTGCAACTGAATATATGTAGATTTATCTATCAGCTAGGGAATTAGAGATTGCTGGGATGGCAGTGTTTAAAAGACTGAAAAATCAGGCCAGTTTCAACTGCAAAACAACTCTTTACTGGATTCATATTCATTAACAATACCCATTGCCAAAGACGACTTCCTCATCGCCATCAGTCGGTATCATGTACAGAACAATTAGCCTTCACAAACTTACTCTAGATTAGGTGGGAGCATACAAAGCCACAGAACTGATGTAATTTCAGTGAGCACTGATGGCTACTGTCCTTGACGGTTCTTAGCCTCTGAGGGAAGCAGAAACCAAAGGGGGTTGTCTTCTTTCTTCCCCATCTTCCCTCTGTCATAGTGGATGCTTTATGCTTTTCTACCCCTAACACCCCAAAGAATACTCTCATTTGCTTTTGACATCTTATTTTTGGGATCTGGACTTGTTCTGGTTTCGCTTGTTCTACTGGATTATTCTGCTTCCATCACATACCCTTCCTGCCTGCTCTGCAAGATTTTAGTTTTACCAGGTATCTTGCAGCTTTTACTTCTACATGTTTTCCTGCACCCTGTTTGTGCAACTATATCACAACTTTCCATTTACCGCCTTGTAATTATGGCTATTATTTTTATCTTTAAGATCAGCTGCATCACAAAATGCTATCGGTGGTGTTACAATCTGTTGGGTGCCCATGCAAGGTGCTGGCAGCAGGGGTGGCCTCTGTGAGARGCAGCCAGGGGCTGCCCCATGCTGAACACAGCTGGCTCCAACAGACCTACTGCAGGACACGGCTGAGCCCATCAGCCAAGCTGGTGGCACCTCTGGGAAAACTTACTTAGGAAAGGGCAAAACGCTGCACGGTTGTGAGGGGGGCGGTGGGGAAAGTGTGCGAAACAGCCCTGCAGACACCAAGGTGAGAAGAAGCAAGGGGAGGAGGTGCTCCTGGTGCCCAAGTAGAGATGCCTCTGCAGGGCCACCTACAGCTGGTTGCCCAGGACCGTGTCCAGACGGCTTTTGAATATCTCCAAGGGGGGRGACTCCACAACCTCTCTGGGTCAACCTGTGCCAGTGCTCAGTCACCCTCACAGTAAAAAAGCATTTCCTGATGTTCAGAGGGAACCTCCTGTGTTTCAGTTTGTGCCCATCACCTCTGGTCCTGGGCACCACTGAAAGGAGCCTGGCTCTGTCCTCTTTACACCCTCCCCTTCAGGGGAGGTAAACATTGATGGGATGCCCCTGAGCCTTCACTGCTCCAGGCTAAACAGACCTAGATCTCTCAGCCTGTCCTCATGTGAGAGATGCTCCAGTCCCTTCACCATCTTAGTGGCACTTCATTGAACTCCTCTTCCAGTAGCTCCATTGCTCTCTTGTACTGGGAAAATAAATTTTGGAAAATGAATTTTGGACCTATTTTCAGCTAATGTAGCGGACCGCTGTGGAAGACATTATAATGAGGAGATAGCGACTTCTAGCAAATCTAGGCAGTTTACCTGTAGGCCTTGGTTGCAGAGGCCCATACGTTATCATTAGTGACAGCCACATAATGAGAGCACGTACCAGGCCATTAGCATGGACTGCCTTTAACAATACAACCTGTGTGTACTGTTTGTAAGAGCTTGTTCCTATAGAGATGCGTAAGAGCATAATGCTCTCAATAAACCTCACTGTACCATCTAGAACATTAGTTTTACACGGATAGAAGACCAATAGCTTTGGAGGGTTTTTTTTTTGGTGGTTTTTTTTTTTTGTTTGTTTGGTTGGTTTTTTTGTTGTTGTTGGTTTTTTTTTTTCCTTCTTCTTCTTTCCAGAAAAATACTATAAAGATGTGAAGAACAGCAAGGGTGCTGAACCTCACCATGGATGGGAATTCTGCACAGCAAGCCATGGCCCTACCAGAGAGGTCTGTCTGATGCTATATTGTCATTGGTTCCCACAACATCAGAAGGGACACATAAGATTTCTTCTCATTATAACCTTTAGTAGTAACCAGCTATTTATCTTAAGCATCATGTGCCTTTCTTAGTGAAATCCAAAAACACCAGCACCTGCCAATGCAAAGCAATTATTCACCTACTCCAGGATTTTGGGTAAGTCCCTTCATTTTTCTCTCCTTCATTTCCCCAACTTTTTCTGAGGGGAATGCAGAAAAGCTTATCACCTACAGAACACTAAGATCTATGTATCAAGAACATACGCAAGTGCTAGGTAATGATGGTCTTGTGGGACATGCTTTGCAACTTCAGTCACTAAAGAACTCAAATCTTACACCACTGCCAAGGGATGGTCTTCCTCAGTTGAAGAATGTAGCTGTATTTTGAGGGCCTGATACCACTCAAAGTGTTACCTTCATCTAAAATGTACATGCCTCATCTGAGTGCCTACCTAACAAGAAAAATAAGTTAAGGCTTTAAACATGCAATTTGTTTTTCCACCGCTCCAAGTGGAGGTAACTGTTCAAGTTACTGAGCTGGAAACAAACAGTTAGTCCAACATCCACCAGAGACAGACAATCAAGCACAAACTAAGGGCTGTAATATAAACTTATATTACTCCTTTGAACCAAGGGACTACTGTATAGTTCTCTGGATGTTTCTAAAAAAAACCTTAAAATCACTGCTTTCTTAATAGGTCTTTCCCCAACCCAATCTTTCCCCCTTAACTTCAATATCCTCTCCTTTCTAGAAACTTTCTCCTCCAGGAATACTGCTAATCAAAACCAGAAGCAGAGAGCACAGTTTGTTATGCAGCCTGAAGCTGGTTTAAGAACTACCAAAAAAAGCATAAGACTTATGTCAGACACCTGTTTTGGGGGCCAGAGCATAGGAATTGCTTTTGTGCTTGCGTCTTCCTGCTGCTCAAGAGAGTAGGAAAAAAAAAAAGCAACTAAAATACAGAATTAGGTAAAAGCTGAGAGAGTACTAAAAATACAAACATTTTGTATGGTGGATCCATTATACAAAATACCACTTTAGGGTAGTGGAGATACCAGCCACTTAAGTTACAAAGTGAAGCTCCCAGAGATTTAAAGACACTGAATCCAGTTGAGGGCGATTTTGTAGAGCATCTAGAGGAAAGTGCATTAAAAGATGATGTTAGTATGCCACACAAAATTTTTACATGGGAGCATCAGAATAAACTACCAAACCAGAACAAAGTGCTGCCTCAGCTAAACAGGGAATCCACTAATTAGCTACATCAAGAAAGCACACTGCCCCTTGCATTTGCCGAGAAACAAAAAAAAGGAGAGCCAGAGAGAAGGTGAGGGAAAGTGTAAAAAACCCTGATTTTCGGATGCTGTTGTGGTTTTCTTACCCTGCACCCCAGTTCAGGTCACAGAAGACCAAAGTTTCCTCTTGCTTGAGAGCTTCATACATGCCATTTGTCAGCACACACACAGCCAGTCAGTATTTCTAAGCAAGAAACAGCTAAGCTGGCCTTCACACCCCTCTCTCCAGCTCTCAGGTTTATGAATGGCCTGCATCGATCACTGTTTTCCGTTGTTTCTGCTATTTTACTCCATAATAGGAGTTAAGGTGCTCAGTTAGAGGTAATTAATGATGCCTGCCAGCAGTGAGGGCTGAACAGATSTATAGATAAGAGGTTAAGAAGAATACCAATCAACGACGGTTGCTACTATCTGCTCATTACTGGGAGTAATTAAACAAGAAACACTTAAGTTTTAGATGCAGCTGAGTGGGACAAAGATATTATTAATCCTCCTTGCTCATCACCACCATGCTCCTTGAATCTGCCAGCACAACATATTTTAAAACACCACAAAAAAAAAAAAAAAGATCTATTTTGTCAAAGCCCAGCACTGTCACAGCAGGGAATAAGAAAACAATAGAACTGTTATGCCAACAGATCTGTGGAGATTATAACCTCCAAAAGACAAGGGTAACAGGCAGTACTCTGGTAATTTCTTAACCAGGAACAGCTGTAGCCAGAACAGGATATTCTTGGCTTTGAAACAGCCATACCTTGAAGATAGCACTGCTCTTATAAACATATGCAGAACCAGAATGGATTGTTCAGCCAAATTTAACAAAATCAATGACTTGCATACAAACCGGACAAAGGTTGCTTTGTAGAAAATTAGCGTACAAAAACTCAGCACGCTTTGGAAGGGGCAGATTTTACACAAAACTGACTGCAGTCATTTGGTCATTTTCTCATAGATTTTTCTCACTCCCCTATACCCTCAAGCACCAAAATGTGCAGGCCTACGTAGGCTGGAAAAGGAAATGGGCCCTCGCTTCCTAGTCTCCATCATCTTTTAGAGAAGAGCCAACAAACTGGTTTTGGTCACGCCTTTTATCCCATAAGCATGTACAATTATTGTGATCTTTCACTTCCATCTTGCCTACCTCACCATCTGTAAATCTCTGGTGAAGTTGCTGACTTTTTTTGTTTGCTTGTTTTGAGTAACTTTATGGCTATCCTGTTGGGATAACAGGAATGGCACACAAAACAGGCTGTAGCCTTGCTGTCCGCTTCCTGCTGTCAGAGGGCAGATATTCTCCTGACAAGTCATAGACGACATGGCCTTACCAAGGTGCAAGCCTTCTGGTATTTACGTAAGCAACACACTCCTTGGTGTTTAACAGTTTTATTGCTGTTTTTTTTTTTGATTATAAGTACACAGCACTTTCACAACCCTTGCTCCATATTGTTTCTTCTGGTGCTTTCACACAGCCATTCCCATTCATACTTCATTCAGACTAATCTTAATATTCTGTTACATATCTGAACAGCTTGAACTTGAGATCAGACCTCCACCTTCTCTCTTGCCCTCTCCCGTTCCTAATTAACAAAAGCTTCTCTTAAGAAATCAGAACAACTCACATCAGGGAGGAGGAAAGGGTCACTCTGGAGAAGCAGGACTCGCAGCTCATTCTCATCGAGGCCAGACAACTCATGAGTCTTTAGAACTTTTTTGTTCTCAGCACTGATGATGTCATGCGAGTACTTACAAGATCTGCAAGAAAATACACAGAAATATCAATGTTTAGTTTTTCAGTCAAGTTGATTTAAAGAAGAACCTCAGATAACGTTGAGCTTGGGAAAAGTCACAGAGAGAAAGGYAGTTTGGCAAAAGTCTCTGTGAACATTCAGATGGTCTCTAATTAGCTACAGAATGGATCAAACAGCATAATAACTCTGTGAAATACAGTAGCATTATTATCCCCATTTTAAACATCAATGTGGCCAGACCACTTCTAAGAAAGCTAGCAGCACAGATTTGAAGGCAAGTCTGTCTACTCCACGCTTGCTTCCACTCCAGTAAGAGGCAAGTCAAGTCACACAATCTGAACAGCTGCAGGGAAAGCTAATTTTAGAGGAATACATCAACAACAGTGGAAGTTGCAACACCCTTGATTTTGTGAAGGTAAAAGGTTGTTGTCCTAGGGATGGCATGTAAAGAAAGATGCAAAAGTCTGAGAGTGCAAAACAAAGAGATAATGAAGCTGAAAACAACACGATTTGTTATCTTTGCTGGCTGGGAAGTTAAAAAAAAATTTTAAAAATCCAAGAAAATGCATTAACTTCTGAGTTTTGGATAAAGAAGCAATTAAAGGACAATAACGAAGGTGCTGGTGCCACTTACTAACCCAAGAGAAATGTCTGAAGTGAGTATGAACTCCAGAGAGAGAAAGATTGCCTTTTTTTTGTATCTATTTGAAAAGATACTGCAAATCAATAAGAGGAGAAACATAGTCAACCTGTGCATTAATTCAATGCAGTAAAATACAGCCTCCTTATGTCTTGCTCTAGAAAAGCATGATTTGATACAGCCTTAAGACTAGACATACTCAACCAATAACAGTACCTGTTAATCTATCAGACTCAAGTCTCTGTTCCCTTTATCCTTTTAGCCTCGAGTTCACTCCTAAAACTCTCCTCGTGAAAGCTTTTTTACCTCATGCTGTGTCTGATCTAATCCTTCTGTACAGACCCTTGTGTAGACGTTTCGCCCCTGACCCCTGCTACCTGCTGGACACATTGCTTTGTAAGCAAATAAACAAGAATGTGAAGTCTGAAGGGCAGAAATGTGCCATCTTTGGTCCTGAGAAATGATCTTCTAAGGATACTAGATTCTGCAGACACTCCATTAATGGCTATGAAGGTAGGAGAGCTACAGAGTATTTGAAGTGGGAGCCATTACCACTGTCACTCCACAGTTAACTCCAGATTCCACAACAGTCACACGGTGATCTACATCACTTGAGTACATATTTCTAAGTCAAAGGTCGAAACAGTCCACAAATACAGTGAAAATCAATCAGCTGAGTTTAATAATACATTTAGAAAAAAAGCAGTGAAAAGTTACTTGCCAGACACAAGTTAAAAATGGGTTTAACTGGACTAAAATCCTGATTCCACTAAATAGGAAGACCCCAGTAACTTGCACAGACATTTTTCTTTCAAAAAAATCTAAACCAAAAAGGATGCAAGATCTGGAAGCAAGGCTTATCAGTTAAAAAATATTCTCTGTCTTGATCCATGTGGTCCACCTCGCAGTATTTCTGCCCCCTCATTTTAATGAACCTCCCTCCCACGAAAGGCATACTCTTCCTTTTATTAATTATTAACACATACAAAGGTGATTTTAAACACTTAGTGCTATTGAGAGGACAGAATGGTTTATCATTACAAAGGCAATCATCTCATTGCACATTTTAGTTCACACAAAGTCATCCAGTGCAAGTGCCTAATGCACTTGAAGGTATTTCTACCAGTTAATCACATGGAAACTTATCATACTGTCAGTAAAGCGAGAAACAGTAAGAAAATCTTAGCATCCTAATACTTTGCTAGTACCATTCTGAGATAGACATGGCCTTTCCCCTCCATCCTCTTCGGACCCAAGTGCACAATGAGCTATTTTGCTGGGGCAGAAGAGGAAGAATCTGGTGGGGTATCAGCATTTTACTAACACTGCAACAGCGCAAGACCTGGGGCTTGGGGGCTTAAACTGCAAATTCTTCCATCAGAGCTCACTGCTGCCATTGATCGTCACCGAAAAGCTTCCGGGTTTCACTTCTGCATTTGTTTTTGGTTTCCTTTATCGTTATTTTTTTAAACTAGGTACCACCTTTGGACCGCTTGTGCCTAGAAAGGCTGCCGGGCCTAGCCTTCCTGCGAGTCCTCCGTACTGCCAAAAAACGGGACTGATGTACATGGGAAATGGAACACTGCCTCTCACAGAAAGGGCTGTCAGCGGGGCAGTGACTTACAGCAAAATTAAGCGGTCGTAACTTTCCAGATTAAAACCAGACGGCATGCTAGCACTTTGCTTTTTCTTACTAGAGACATATTTGTAAACTATTTCATCCAGATGCCAGTGGGCTGAGGGATGGCTGTGGCAGACAAGCGGCTTTAACAAAAAATCGTCATACTGACAAAGAAAACCAGGCTTCAGAAAACTGCAACCTACCGCGGTCACTTCGGGCTTTTACCAAACCAKCGGGAACAGCAAACGAGTCCTTGGCGAGCAAGAAACGCCCGGTACGAGGCTGTACCCGCGGGGGGGATTGGGCCTCACCTCCTGCAGGGAGCCGGGGCAGGAGCGGCACCCCCGGCGGAGCGGGCCGGCCGCCGCAGCGGAGGGACGGGAGCGGCCGCAGGCTGCCGCCGAGCCGCCCCGGGCCAGTCCCGACCGTGGCCGGTTCCGGGGAGAAGCCCGGGGGGGTCGGGTGTGTGTGKGGGGGGTCGGGTGTGAGGGGGGGGGCACCCCCCTTCCCTCCCTTCCCCTCCCCTCGGGCGGCCGGCGCCAACGGCTGCCCGCGGCCCGCCGTCCCCCCGCGCTCACCTGGGCCCCAGGTTGCACTTGCCCATGAGGTGCTGCTTGCAGAGGTGCAGCCGCTCGCAGCCCCCGCACTCCTTGCGGACGCAGAGCCGCACGGCCGATACGGCCAGGACCTCCACGCGGCCTCCGTCCCGCAGGACCAGGAATCGCTGAGGACCCGCCGCCGACAGCGTCTCCTCCAGCTGCTGCACCGAGAGACCGACGTGCTGCCGGAGCTCCGGCAGCCCCAGCCGCCCGCCCTGGGCGCACAGGGTCTTGGTGAGGAAGCAGCACACCGCCGGGTCGCTCATCGTTCCCCCTTCGCCTCGGCCGGCAGCGGCGAGACGGGAGCGGACGGGATAGGACGAGACTGGGAGCGGGTCGGGACTCCCGGGATGGAAGCCGGGCTCGGGAGGAATCGAAACCGAAGGCGCGGGGCGGGCTCGGCGGCGGGCGGGGCCGGCGGCTGAGGGAGCGCTGAGGGGTAAGGCGGGAAGCCGCCGCCAGGCCCGGCCGCCGGCGCCCAGCGCCGCGAGGGAAACCCGGAGGCTTCCTCGGCTGGAAACCACCTAGGAGACAAATAATGCGAGAAGTGATTGAAAGGGGTGTGGGGGTCTTTTCTTCTTYTTCCTTTTTTTTTTTTTTTTTTTTAAAAATTTTAAAATTTCTTTGCTGTTTCTGATGTTTGGATTTGGCAATGAGCTGCGGCCTGGATGAAATTCCACATATAGTATTGTTATCGGTCCCTATATATCAAGTATGGATCCCAGCTAGTCCCTCCCAGAGCGTATACTTAGAGCAGAGCACCAGCGTCCACTGAAGCATTTCCTCGCCTCCCTGCTAACATCTGCTCTCTCTACCTGTACATAACACTTAACACAACTGTAGTACAGAGCATTAAGCCTATAATGTAGGAGACAAACTTATCATACCCAAATAATGATAGTATTTATGTAGCAATGCCATTACTTTTCTTTCTCTCAGATTGGCAGTCAGCTGCTGATCAAGGCTGGTTGCAGAGTGGTGTCCTGGCAGGGGAGGTGACGCCGAGAAATGTCTGGTTCCTGTTAATGCTGAAGTAGGGCTTGGGAGGGTCTGTGGGACTGGGGAGAAGTACRGCAAAGAGTGAATCGGAAAGATGGGGAGAGGGCTGAGTACTAAATCCATTCAAGATGAGTTTTCACATTCAAACTGTTTGGCAGTGCAAGCTTAGGAAACGTAAGTACCAACTGCTCCCTCTGGATCAGGAAGTTAACCTCACAAGTAAAGCGAATGCCTGCCTGTGTTGCCTGGTGCTACTGCCTAATCTGAAAGGCATGCGAAACTACACAGTCGCTGTACAAACAATGGCTGTTCAGGTCATAGAAAGAGAACCACCTCAAGGAATGTGACCAAGGTGGTACAGTCTGTTGCTTGCTTTCTTTCTTGAAGGGAATATGGAAGGATCTTTTCATCGGGCATATTTTGCCGTATTTGCCCTCTTGCTATTATACTTGAACAAATGAACTAATTTAAAGAAATCAATAGAAAAGGAGGCGTAGAAGGAGGAGTTTCTAGCTTTAAAAAGGTAAATTGATAGTTCTGGGCTGATTTATATTCTAGGCATGCATACGTGCATTCTCGGGTTGCCAACAGGTTGTCGAGGATGATAAAACTCAGATCCATACTCGACGTAGTTTCAAGAGTGACTGATAAGGTAGAAAATGATTCAAACAGTGAGTCAGCAATGTATCGCCAACTCCAAACGGTAGATAATAACCATGAATCAGGCAAACCTTTCAGTCATTTGCTTATATTTGTCTTCTGTTTTTCAGCCAGTTCCAGTGAAAACATGCATTTGTGCATTAATCCACTCAGAACTCTGAACTATGTGGGCAGAGGAGCTTACTGGATACTTGTTTAGAACAGTATTAACAGCATGGAGCAGGAAAGTAAAGTGAAGCACCRCAAGCAGAAAGAAGCTGCAAATACGATCTTAGCAAGCATGTTCTGTTGTACGCTTAAATACACTTAAGAAGGGGTTTGGATGAGTCCTGAGTGAAAGCAAACAAAGAAACATTACTGGATTTATTCTRTTGGTTGGTATAATGTTTTGCAAATACAAATGCCCCAAATACTTGACTTCCTTACCAACTTCAAACAGAAACGGTTTATGTGAAACAACACAACTGGGTGAGACAGAAGGGGTCACTGTATCGAGGAGTCCCAAATTGCTATTGTTTTCACAGGGCAGTGAGTGATTCCAGCCTTAAATATCAAGCCGTTTGCTTAAAGTTAGAAACCACTGAAAAAGTGGCTGGGTTGATGTAACCTCTTGCTGCTGCTAAAAAGGTAATCCCTGTACACCTTTCYCTCTGGTGTCCTCTACTTCCAGCTGTAATGTCTCCTTGTTTGCCCTGGCTCTGGTATTCACCTGACTCCTTAGTAAGCCGAATCAGCTTTCAGAGACTTGAAACTGAAATATCAATTGGTATGAGCAAAGTATGAATGGAAATGGGTGTGTGTAAGCACCAGAGGAAACAGCAGAACAAAGGTTAAAAGAATGGCCTGTGTTGGTAACCAAAGACACAGTTTAAGGCAGTAAAATTGAGAAATACGTTGTTTCTCCCAAACCAGGAAGACCTGCACTCTGTAGAATAGACAACTCGTCTGCAGAAGACCCTACCATCTGACAGCTGGACGTGGCAGGAAGATACAGCACATCACAAATGCCATTTCTTTTCCTGTTGGTCCAATTGGAAGCAGACCATAGCCTCAGAAACTCAAAATGAAGAAACACAGAAAATGGGCAAAGAAGTTGCCTGAAGTGTGGAGGCAGAAGTAGCCAGACTGTGAAGCACAAGGATGCCACCATAGTAACTGCTGGGTCCCACTAGGTTTCATACCCACTATTGGGCATAAAAGACCCATCCAAGGCAGTCTGCCACTGCCAGTGAAGGATAACACAAGAGATGCCATAAGGGTGTGATAGTTGGTCCCCATCTTACCTTACGTTGCATGCAACGTAGATCCTGGCCAGACCCATTGGGCACACGCACCTCGGTGCTTGTGAGTGTGGGGTTTGACAGCGTGAATGAAGTTGAATAAATTGAATGAATGTGAATGAAAGTGGGGGAACTGGGTGAAATGAATGCATACCTAAATGCAACTTCTACAGCTTAACTGGAGGCAGCTGGATTTTGAAAAAAAATTTGCCTTGCCTGATGTATCTGCAGTCCAAATGTGCAGTATGTTGTTACGCTCAGTCCTGTGGAACCGCTCTGCTGTGTGTGAGGAAGAGGCTATTCCTGCTCTAAATAGCCTGTGCAGCCTGGCTTGCCTGGTAGCTCTGACCACATCAGCAGTTTTGTCCCTCCGAGGATGGCTAAAGTGTGCAGAAACACCCTGGGAATGAGCTGCCAAACCGATTTCCCCTCTTTTCCAGCATGTGGCTAGTTCAGTTTCTCTCGTCGCCAGCCCTGTTCTACTTCTTGAGACCCCTCTTTCAGGTCTCAGCTTTGGCTCACCTTATAGTTGTTCTCTCCCACACAACCATTATTCTTGTTCTTGTTTCCCCAGACTGTTTCAAATAGCATTTTGCAGAACATGCTGGGACCTTTGCTTTCTTGTCCCTCCCCCATTTCTTACACCCCCAGAACCCTCCCCCAGTTCTGTACTGTCTGCTTAATCAGCTAATGGCTGGGTAAATAATTTTGAGTTTTTTGTTCTGTGGAAACTGTTAGGTTATGTGATTAAAGCTCATCTGGTGGGAGGTGGGAGCTCTCCCCTCACCTGAAATGCCTGCCCCACACACACCCAATAACTGCAGTCAATTCAGACCCGTCTCATCCCCAGCACGGGGACTGGGCTGGGGCTGACCCTGGCTCCACTGTACATCATAACTGTGACCCTGCGCAAGTCCCTTGCTGGAGTGGGTCGGGGTGTGGGGCTGACTGGGCAGGGACACCCCTCCCAGGCACCTGTCCAGGGGGTAGGAAAAGGAGCAGGATGGAAAAGGGGTGGGATGCAGGGGAAAAGCAGTTCAACATCGCACAAGAGATTATGAGATTATTATGAGATGTTTAGGGGAGGAACAAGTGTGGGAAAATAAAGGGGTAGCCAGCAACTGGAGCGAGCGCAGATGTGCGAGCATGTGATGGACCAGCTGGTGCACAGGTGAAGTGGCCTGAGAGCTGGGGGCGAGTGGATCTCTAGGGACCAGCTCTGGGTGGAGGGGACCTGTTTGTCTCTAAGGGCGAGAGCACAGGGGGGTCAGCTATGGGACAGGGAAGGTCCTGGCCAGCTCTGTGTGTGCGTGTGACAGTCTGTACTGGCAAGTGGAGTAGGGCTGTGCCTTGGGGCCTTAAATATCCAGGTGCCAGCAAGTGGGGAGACTGGGATCCAGGGGCAGCGACTGGGCAGACTGAGTGTCTGAGCCCAGTTGCTGGAGGGATCCACCTTGTATATATGTATATGCATATACATATATTCCTACTAGTGGACTTCCATCCTGCTCAGCCAGAGAGGGGAGCAGGATGAGGCCGTTGGTGCTGTCTATGTTCATGTGAGTGCTCTGAGTGTCTGTGATTTGTGTGGCCGGCCATGTATATGTGTATGTATGTGGTGTATGCATGTCCCCTCTGTGTGTGTGCCTGCTGGAAACACATTTTCAGCCTCACTACTAGTTGGACCTGGGGACAGGGAGCTGCAGCAGCCTCACCTCTCTCAGGCTGTTGCCTCTGGTATGAAATGTTTTCCTCTACCAGAAACAATTCCACTGGTTTTAGCTTCCAGACATTACTGGAGAGGCTTTTGTTTCTGTGGGTTTTAAATCTGTGCTGAGGAAATGACTTTCCTTAAAACCAGAATGGCACTTTGATGTTTTACTTCATAATGTGAATGTATTCCTAGCAGATTTTTTTTACTGAGAAGTTACTTCTCTACAGAAGAAATAGAAGCTCTGTGCATCAGGCTGGCTGTGACTCTGTGTTAAAGCTGTACCAGCATAGGGATTTTAAACAGAAATATGCAGATTGATATGAGTGCAGCATGAATGGAAATATGTGTGTGAAAGGACCAGAAGAAACAGCAGAATGGCCTGTATTGCCAATGAAGGCCTGTGTTCCCAGGACACAGCTCCCGTCACTGTGCTGGGACAGATAATCCTGTCCAGTTTAACTCCACAGAGTATGGGCTCCTATAGCAAGCCTCTGCTCTTCATTTTCTTCATTAGCAAGAGTCTTCCCTGAAGCCCAAACCCTCTTCCCCGCTCTGTTCTGTAGCTCCCCAGCTGTCTTCCCTTAACCACGGCAAAGGGATCAATGGCTACAAAGACAGATTAGGAAGTCATCTAGGACACTAGCTGGAAAGAAAATGGAAGGCAAACCCTAATCCCACTTGTCCTGGCTGACATGGAAGCTCTCTTCGAAATTTGCTTAAAGTGGTAAAGGTGGTTGTGACTTTGTAGGCAATTGCTGGCTTTCCTGCAGTTACATATCTAAAAGGATATCAATAAATAAATGTAAACACTTAATAACTCTCTATAAATAAATGTCTCACTTGTGAGCTTCATGCAGTCACCTGCAGGTGTCAGGGAAATGTGTTGTTTCCCTGCTGCACGGCTAGCTAAATGTATTCTGTTATGTGGCATTTTCCGTTCTTCAGAAGCATCAGTGTGTGGCAGCAGCTAGACCTCACGGCTACCAGAACCTGAAGAGAAGTGAGGGCACAAGGGTCAGAGGGAGTGTTGTTTGGGCTCGGCACGACAGGGGAGGCTCTCACACTTCCCATGTAGAAGCAGCACAGTTTGGGGCTCAGCTCTAATGCCTGTACACAAGGGCACACAGCGTGGGGACCACACAGGAGGAGTCAGAAGTCCATGTGTAGTTGCCGAGTTGACCTCATTGGGATTACAGAGACRTGGTGGGATAGCTCTCCTGGCTGGAGTGCTGCAACCAGTGGATAGAAGCTTTTTGGAAAAGTGTCCTGGTTTCGGATGGGGTGGAGTTAATTTTCTTCCTAGTAGCTGGTATAGTGCTGTGTTTTGGATTTAGTATGAGAAGAATGTTGATAACACACTGATGTTTTAGTTGTTGCTAAGTAGTGCTTACACTGCTCAAGGACTTTTCAGCTTCCCATGCTCTGCCAGTGAGGAGGTGCACAAGAAGCTGGGAGGGGGCACAGCCAGGACAGCTAGCCCAACTGACCAATGGGGTATTCCATCCCATATGACGTCATGCTCAGCATATAAAGCTGGGGGAAGAAGAAGGAAGGGGAGAGGTTCGGAGTGGTGGCGTTTGTCTTCCCAAGTAACTGCTACATGTGATGGAGCCCTGCTTTCCTGGAGATGGCTGAACACCTGCCTGCCCATGGGAAGTAGTGAATGAATTCCTTGTTTTGCTTTGCTTGTGCGCACGGCTTTTGCTTTACCTATTAAACTGTCTTTATCTCAACCCATGAGTTTTCTCACTTTTACCCTTCCGATTCTCTCCCCCATCCCACCGAGGTGGCAGTGAGTGAGAGGCTGTGTGGGACTTAGTTGCTGGCTGGGGTTAAACCACGACAAAAAGACAGGGTAGGAAGCCGAAGAGGAGGCTATATACCTGCTATACACCAACACGGAAGAACTGGTTGAAGATGTGAAGATTAAGCACGGCCTTTTCTGCACCAAAGATGAGACTGGGGAGTTTAACATCCTGAGAGGAGTGAGCAATACAAACAGCAGAATTACAGCCCTGGACTTTCCAAGAGCAGATTTTGGCCAGTTCAGGGACCTGCTTGCAGAATCCCATATGAAACTGCCCTAAAGGGCAAAGGAGCCCAGGAGAACTGGTTGATCATCAAGGACAACTTCCTCAGAGCCCAAGAATGGTCCATTACAGTGTGCAGAAAGTCGAGCAGGCATGGCAAAAGGCCAGTGTGGGTGAATGTGGAGCTCCAGACTGAGCCAAAACACAAAAAGAAAGCACACAGAAGGTGGAAGCAGGGACAGGTTATTTGGGAGTAATACAAGCATGTAGAAATGTGGTTATGGATGCCAAAGCTCAGCTGGAGCTCAGCTCGCCAAAGCTAGCAAGGGAGGTGAAGGGCAGCAGGAAGGGTTTCTGTGAAGACATTGGTAGCAAAAGAAAGGCTAAGAAGAGTGTGCACACATTGGTCAATGGGGAAGGAGACCTAGTGAAAAGTGATAGAGAAAAGGCTGAGGTTCACAACGCCTTTTTTTTTGCCTGAGTTTGCACTGGTAGAGTTTGCTCTCAGGTCTCCCAGGTCCCTGACCCTCTTATCAGAGTCCATGGGCATGAAGCAGTACCCACAGTAGAGGACGATGAAGTTAGGGATCACTTAACCCACTTGGACATACAGGACTCCATGGACTGGAGTGGATGGGTCCAAGGGTGCTGAAGGAGCAGCTCAACGTCATTGCGACGCTGCTCTCTGTCCTCTTTGAAAGGTCATGGCAGTTGGGGGAGATTCCTGATCACTGGAAAAAGGCAAATACCACACCCCTCTGCAAGAAGGTGGCAAGGAGGATGGTCCAGGTCAATCAGCCTCACCTTGGTCCCTGGGAAGGTTATGGAGCAAATCCTCATAGAAGCCATTTCCAGGCATGAGAAGGGCAAGAACGTGACAGGGAGCAGTCAGCATAGATTTACCAAGGGCAAAGGGTGATGACCAATGTTATTGCCTTCTCTGACAAGGTGATCAGCCCTGTGGACAAGGGGAGGCCAATGGATGTTGTGTACCTTGGCTTTAGCAAGGCCTTTGACACGGTCTCCTATAGTTCCTTGTATAAACGAATATAGGCTGGATAAGTAGATGATAAGATGGGTGGTAACTTGGCTGGCCTGCTGATGTCAGAGGTATGATCAGTGGTGCAAAGTCCAGCTGGCAGCCATCGTATTAGTGGGTTCCCTCGGGGACTGTGACTGACTAATAAACTCCTGCAACGGAAGAAGGCTCAGTGGAGATGGGCAAGGGCGATGTGCCCATGAAGCTCAGAGAGTAACACAGGGTGTGACTGACCACAGCTGTTGCAAAGAAGCTGACTTTGTCTGAACACAAAGGGGACCAGAGGGCGGCCTTTGGTTTAGGCAACTGGCTGTGTCAGCTGAGTGGATCAGCTGGTGGTGTAAATGTTTCTTTCTGAGTTCATTAAAAGAGCGCGAGTGTCTCCCCGAGTTAGCCAGACCAGCATGGGTCTGGTGAATATGGGGCTCAGCCTAACATAGAGTACGAAAACTAAAAAACTAACAAAATAATTTTGAAGAGAGAAACGGGCTTGAGCTGGCTTCAATCCACGTATTCCTTCCTGGGGATTGGGGACGCAGAGCGTCATGACGATGAGCATATTATAGAGACTGGTAATGGGAATCACATTGGTGTTGTGATTGAACTGTGTATTGCAATTGCTATGTTTTTCTAAGTGTAACTTACATTTGTGTTGTGTTTTCAGTATATTTTGTATCTCCCTGCTAAATCAGAAATCCCGTGTAACATTAACTATCTTCAAATAAGTAAATTTGATATTAAACATTACACCCTCCACACATGGAATATCTAAAAGAACCTGATCAGAGAGAATTGGACTCTGACAGGGATCAGTACTGGGACTGTAGTGTTTAAAGTCTTCATTAAAGACCTTGATGATAGGACAGAGTGCACTCTCGGCAAGAGTGCAGATGGCACCAAATTGGAAGTAGTTGTCAGTATGCTGAAGGGCGTGGCTGCTATTCAGAGGGACCTAGACAAGCTGGACAAGTGGGCTGACAGGAACCTCCTGAAATTCAACAAAAGGAAATGCAATGTTCTGCACCAGGAATGGAATAACCCCATGCAACCATACAGGCTGTGGCTGTCTAGGAAGAAGCTCTGCAGAAAAATACCTGGGGGTCCTGGTGGACATCCAGTTGACCATGAGCTAACAGTGATGTGCTCTTGTGGAAAAGAAGCCCGTCTGCGTCCTGGCATGAGAGTAACATGAGACCACCAAGCTGGCTGAGGCACATGATGTATGAGGAGAGGCTGAGAGAGCTGGGTCTGTCCAGCCTGGAGAAGAGAAGGCAAAGGGGAGACCTTACTGCTCTTTGCAACTACGCGATTGCAGGATGCAGAGAACACAGAGCCAGACGTGTCTCCAAGGTGCACAGGGAAAGGATGAACGGCAAAAGGCACAAGTTGGAATATGAGAAATTCCATTTAGATATTAGGATTTTTTTTTTTCACCAGAGTGTGGTCAGACACTCAGGCAAACCGGCCCAGAAAAGTTATAGGATCTCTGTCCTTGGAGATGTTCAAGGCGCAGCCGGACACAACCCTGGGCAGCCTGACCTAATTAGACCTGCTCTGAGCAGGAGGTTGGACTAGATACCTCTGGAGGTCCCTTTCAGCCTAAATTATTCTGTGATGCTATGACTTTTTTAAGTAGAGCATTTTCTTTCCTAGAAGCATTACAATACACTGCATTGACTGTCAGGTTTGGGGAGTGGTCAGGAAAGAGGAGGGAGAGGGATTTCCCCTCCCAGGTTAGTTTGTTTGACATCTTAGATATTTGTTTGCTTGTGTATCTTGGGAGGGATTTGCTTTTGCCCACAGCCTGTCATACAATTCTAGCGGGCATGTCTCTCGTTCTCTTGCTCACTACCCATAGCAGGCAGCAGGCTCCAAATTAAGAGTCCATCAGCTTAACTAAATTTTCTGTGCTGAATATTTTGGTGAAAGTTAATAGTCTCAGCACAACAAAAGGTGAGACTTATACAGTGGGAGATGAAGGTAAAGAGAGGCTAGTTAATTGTTTGTTTTGGTAACTAATATTCACATGCACAGTGCACAGTATTCATTTTTGTAGGGACCATTGTATTTAAACTTGCAGAATAAAATTATGAGACATAAGCTTAACACAGTTTCTAATCACCATGAAAGCTTTCATGAAAAATCAAACCCTTAGCAGATCTTCTAACCACTCTGTCGGACTTGGCAAATGTAAGAGATAGGATGTATGTTGGAGCTTTCTCCTAAGGAAAGGAAATTCCCTCTTTAAGCATGTGCATGTGCATTTGTAAACTAAATCCAGCTAGTTCCTTCACAGTAGACTTGTAAATCTTTTTCTGTGGGAATACAGTAACGTAGGAACATTGCACTTCAGTTATTGTATCACTAGAGGCATGGTGTTGTCAAAGACCAAACCTTCAGGTATCTTGGAAAATGCACCCCATTGTGCTATTGCCTTTTGTCGCGGATGGAGTGAGAGTGCATTTCACTCCTAAGAGAGAAGCAATAATATACTTTATTGATATAAAACAGTGAGTTAACAAAGTTCAATGGTAAAGTGGTTTAACAAGATTCGATGGCAAGGTACACTTGATTATTTACTGCGTAGAGGACAGGCTCAGACAAAACTGTCAGGGAGACCCTCCCGTTGGGTCATGAGGTTCAGAAAGGACCCCCTTGCTTTGTAAACCCCTTCTCAGAGAGGAGTCTAGGTGCGGCTGGATCCAATCCTAGTCCCAGACTTGGTCAACGGTTTATGGCTAAAGGATTATATATGCGCAATCAATCCTTTATATCGCTTAGCTAAGATTTCCAAGTTTAGCATGCTATTAGTCACTTACCGAGAATCTGTTGCAGCAAAGAATCTCTCAACCTCGAGGAGTAAACTTGAGAGGYGTCCCTACGCAAGGGCAGATCCTGGCGTGCAGTCCAGTGGGAGAGCTCAAGGGGCCCTGGGCTGTCCACTATTTATGGAGTGAGATGACTGACTTATAGTCATATCTGCATACCAGCGAGACCTCTGGGTCCCTACGCCAGACAGCCCTTGGCTACTGTGCTGCCATCCGTTCCTGTTGTGGTTTAACCCGGCAGGCAGCCAAACACCACACAGCCGCTCCCTCAGTCCCCCCCTGCAGAGGGATGGAGGAGAGAATAAAAAAAAAAAAGTAAAATTTGTGGATTGAGATAAAGACAGTTTAATAGAACAGAAAAGGAAGGGAAAATAATAATAATAATAATGATGACAGAATATACAGTATAAGTGATGCACAATGCAATTGCTCACCACCCGCCAACCAATGCCCAGCCAGTCCCCGAGCAGTGGTCACTGCTCCTTGGCCAAGTCCCCCCAGCTTATATACTGAGCATGACGTCATATGGTATGGAATACCCCTTTGGCCAGTTTGGGTCAGCTGTCCTGGCCGTGCCCCCACCCAGCTTCTTGTGCACCTCCTTGCTGGCAGAGCATGGGAAGCTGAAAAGTCCTTGAGCAGTGTAAGCACTACTTAGCAACCACTAAAACATCAGTGTGTTATCAACATTATTCTCATACTAAATCCAAAACACAGCACTATACCAGCTACTAGGAAGAAAATTAACTCTACCCCGTCTGAAACCAGGACAGTCCCCAAAGTCCAGCATAAGCTGGATGCAGCCATCACCACACCCACTGGTGCTTATTGCTTATGGGGAGCGGGGAGCACACCGCCACACTCCACCCCGTGACTATAGTCAATTCGTCTTACCTTCACAGAGTGATGGTACGGTCACCTCTTGCCTCTGTGCCATAAATAGTATATTGATAGTTTGTGCGCTTATAGATCCACTGTAAGTAGACAGTGAAGCACTGCTTTTTGTTATGCATTAATTTGTACGTTTTGGTTGGTTGAAGTTGGGTTATTTGTTTTATCATGTACCAAAACTTTATACACAATATAATTATAAACAATAGACATATTAAAGTTAGAGTTAGTAAAATCACATCTTTGGATAACATCAGGAGTAGGTAGATTTGAGAACCAAAATGATAGCCCTCGCACTGTATTTTGCCCATCGGCTTTCCAACACTTAGTCGCCATAAGCAAGCTGGAGACTACTTCCACTCCTGTGAGGATGTAACGATATCCCGCAGAGGATTTGATGGTCTGATATAATCAATTTGCCATGTAGACCATAAAGTTTTCCCTTCATTGATATGTAGAGGTGGTGCTTTAGCAGGATGATCTGCTTGTAATTTCAATCTACACTGGGGACATCCTGCAAGAATAGTTTCACAAGTTTTTCTGTTTATAGGCCAGCCTTTACTCTGTGCAGCAAAGTAAAGTGCTTCTTTACCTCTGTGGCCTAGGTTTTGATGTAACCATTCTCCCAATCGATACCACTTTGGATTTAAGGTGATTTTCCTAATTTTAGTTAGCTCATCTACCTTTTGATTCCACTTCGTGGCTGGTTGATTATCCTTAGCATGAGCTTTTACCCATCCTATCTTGAAAGGTGTTTTCCTGGCTATATCTAGTAATAATTGCCAATCTTTGTTTCTCCGAACTGGGGATCTATTTACTTCCCAATTCAAGGTTTCCCATTGACAGAGCCAGTGGGTGGCACCGGCCCACACGGCATAAGAGTCTACATATATGATTTTTGCTCCATTCTGTGCTGCCAAAACAACTGCTTTTATTTCTCCTAGTTGTGCACTGCCTTCACCTTCCTCTATTACTTGTTTGCCAGTGGTAATATCTAATGCAATGGCCTTACATTGCCATTTACCGTTTACCCTTTTTGCTGAAGCATCAGTAAACCAAATGTTTTCTGTTGGTGTACCCTCAGTGGGGGGCGGTGCATCCAGAACGGGTGAAGGTTTAAAAGGTTGTTGTAAGGCTAAAGGGTCTGTGTTTATGGGCATCTGCAATTTGGAAACCTTAGTGTTTCAGTTAATTGCATATTTTCTGCAACTCCTGTTAGGTAGGCATACCATTTTCTGATAGTGGGTTTTTGTGCAACTCCTTCTGGGGGAGCAGTCCCCTTGAGGATTGCTTCTAGGAAATTAAATGGTCCTCTAGTTTGCACAGGTTGTCYCTGATGTATTTCCTCAACTTTTTAACTGCTCGGACTAAAGATAAAAGTCCCTTTTCCCATTCAGAGTGTCGTTGTTCTGTTTCTTTAAATGCGGTTGAGCTAAACAATAAAGGTCTTTTTGGCTCATTGGGGCCAGTTTGGAACAGGTTACAGTAAGCAGCGTGTTCAGCAAAACCCCATTCAGCTATAATAGGGTCGCGGGGGTGTACTGGTCCTAGTGACTGATATGTTTTTAATTCTTCAGTTAGAGTTTTGACCACCTCTTGGTGATCTAATTTCCACTCCCAGGGTTTGCCCTTCCGTAAGAGTGAGTATAATGGATGGGAAATGATAGAAAATCTAGGTACATGCTTCCTCCAATATCCTGAAGTTCCCATTAATTGTTGTAACTCCCTGCTTGATTGGGGCATTTGCAGCTCTTCGATTTTTCTTAAGGTATCTGGAGGAATCACTGCACTGCCTGCTATCCACCAAGTACCTAAAAATTTTACGTCTTTACTTGGTCCCTGACATTTTCCGGGTGGAATCTCAATTTCTGCTTCATTTAGTGCTTGCCATACTGCCGCTGCCATTTCCCCCACCTTTTCAGGGGAAGTTCCTCCAATCAGAATATCATCTATATATTGGTACAGTTTCACATCTTGGGGGAGTGAGACTGTCTGTGAAAGTTCAGCAAGTGCGGCATCAGCAATTGTGGGTGAATGTTTATACCCCTGTGGGAGTCTGTTAAAGGAATATTGTAATCCCTCCCAGTTGAAAGCAAACTTCTCTCTATCCTCCTCCTTCAAGGGAACCATAAAGAACGTTATCTTTTACATCTAGTGCCGCCATCCATGGGTGTGCAGCTGCTGGCAAAGTAGCTGTTAAGTTCGCAATGTTGGTACAGCAGCTATTAACGGGGCTGTATTGGCGTTCAGGCGCCGATAATCAATTGTCAAACGCCACCTCCCGCCTGGTTTCCAAACTGGCCAGACAGGTGAGTTATATGGGGAGTGGGTTCTGGAGATGATTCGTCGTTTCTCCAAATCAGCTATGACTTCAGAAATTCCATTTCGTGCCGCACCAGAAATTGGGTATTGCAGTACATTAGTGATTTTTGACTCGGGGAGGGCAGGGGCGGCGTGAAGGGCACCCGCTGTAGCCCCCTGATTTCCACCGGGGTCAGGATCGATGTTTGAGCCGAAGCACCACACGCTGCCATTTGGCAGGTGCCAGGTTTGTCCATTTAAAACATCAAAATCTAAAATATTTTCATGATGATCTTTAATTGCAAAGCGAGTGGTCGACACGCGCTTCTTGCCCGGGAGCCATAAATTGAGCTTGGCAGTCTGGCACAAAACACTCCCTCCCTTCACACCGGTAATCTTAACTCTTTGCCGTCTGGATCGCACACCCAGCTTATCGGCATCTTGTTGTGTTAGTACTGAAATTTGTGCTCCCGTATCTATTAAAAACTTCACCAATTGTCCTCGAGGACCAACTGGAATTAAAATGTATGGGCCATCATCACTTATCCACTGATAAGCCTCCACTTTCCAGACAGGCAGACCCAATTGCCTTGCAGACACTACTCGTTTTTTGGCTTCATGCCCTGCAATTCCTCCCTGAGGGGGAGGAAGGGGTTGTCTCCCTTTCCGGGGACTGGCGTCGGAGGAGTTGAAATACGCTTCTTCCTTTCATGGTTATCTCGTTTCTGGAATGCTTCAATAAGACTCAAGGTAATGCCAGTAGGCTGGCCTTGGGCTCTGGGAATGCCTAGGGCTAACGCATTCCTCCATACCTTTAGGTGGTCTTCAGCGGCTTCTCAAGTATGCTTATTGACACGAGCCCATTCTTCTGAGAAGTTGGGACTCGGATTCACTCCACGCCTCCATAAATAATTGGTTATACTATTTGCCATCCTGACGACTATGCCAATTTGTTGCAGATGGAGTGAGAGTGCACTTCACTTGTAAGAGAAAAGCAATAATATACTTTATTGATATAAAACAGTGAGTTAACAAAGTTCAATGGTAAATGCAACAGTGGTTTTAACAAGATTCGATGACAAGGTACACTTGATTATTTACTGCGTAGAGGACAGGCTCAGACAAAACTGTCAGGGAGACCCTCCCATTGGGTCATGAGGTTCAGAAAGGACCCCCTTGCTTTGTAAACTCCTTCTCAGAGAGGAGTCTAGGTGCGGCTGGATCCAATCCTAGTCCCAGACTTGGTCAATGGTTTATGGCTAAAGGATTATATATGCGCAATCAATCCTTTATATCGCTTAGCTAAGATTTCCAAGTTTAGCATGCTATTAGTCACTTACCGAGAATCTGTTGCAGCAAAGAATCTCTCAACCTCGAGGAGTAAACTTGAGAGGCGTCCCTACGCAAGGGCAGATCCTGGCGTGCAGTCCAGTGGGAGAGCTCAAGGGGCCCTGGGCTGTCCACTATTTATGGAGTGAGATGACTGACTTATAGTCATATCTGCATACCAGCGAGACCTCTGGGTCCCTACACCAGACAGCCCTTGGCTACTGTGCTGCCATCTGTCCCCGAAGCCCAGCATAAGCTGGATGCAGCTGTCATCATGCCCACTGGTGGTGATACTGAACACCAAGGAATATTGAAGGGACATACAGTTCTTTGGTTGAAACAATACAGATGGGTTAGGGATGCTTTATGAGTAGACAAATCAGACATTCAGTAGATAAAAAGGCCTTGAAACCTTGTATTCTGTGTAAAATAGATAAGGAGGCTAGCTTTGAACCTTGGGTAGAATAGATAGGAAAGTTATGCTGGAGCAAGCTAGTTTGTACAAATAAAATTGTACAAACCAAGCCAAGGGTTAAATGGAGCATGCGTAAAGACTGAGTTCAACTAAAGGACATTGTGAGGAAGACTGTCGACGACCACCAGAGGACCCTTGAAGACCACCGATGGATATAAAAGCGTATGCATCAAAGACATTTACATATGTTAATGAGTTCCAGGAAATAGCATGAATATGTTAATTATTTCCCAGAAATCTAATGAATATGTATACCTTGATTGCATATAATTCTTGTAGCTAAGCAACTCGGCATGCACACTAGGTGGAGCGATCCCCTGTGCGCCCGGTGCCGGAATAAAGAATGCCTACTTTCTAAAACTCCAAATTGAGTCTTAGAGAGTTCTTATTTTGCCGACTTACGGTATCAGTGGTTACTGCTTATGGGGGGTGTGTGTGCGCACACCGCCACACCTTAACTCAATGTTAAAACATCTCCAGAACCTATTGTACAAACTCTACAAGGTTGACTGCTCTTATTGCTCCATTAATAGGGACCGTATAATCTTTCTTACCTTAAACCATTATATGCTTACTTTGCTCTCAGTTCAGCACCCAACTGTACAACTTAACAACAGTAACTTGTCCACTGTTGACCTCTGCAGATCCTTCAGCTCAACCTCTCTCAAACAAAACTGGTTTCTGTTTGTGTAGACATTAGTAAGTGGTATAAGCGAGAGAATCTTAACGTGTTCGCTAGACTAGGTGATCTAACCATGCCCTCTGTCACGCAGTACTCTTCCTGCAGCTGTGACTGCGGGGTTAAAAGTAACCGTCAGGGCCCTGGCAGCATTCATCTCCCACCCCGAGACGCCCGGCGGCCTGGACTCTGGGCCAATGCTGATAAGCAGCTGCCTGGCCTTGAACAGAGCTCTCTGAGACAAAGCTGGCAGGCGTTTTTGTGGGGGCTGCCCCCGCTTCTCTTGGGAACTGCATTTAAGCCAAGAGCCTCGTCCTGACCGCCACCTGCGCTGGGCTGCAGCTGCATCGCAGCCGTGCCTGTGCCTGGCCGTTGGCAAGTGGCGTGCAGCGGTGGCTACTCAGGGGGCTATGGCTTCTCTTGCTCTCTAGCTGCTGCGCTGCATTGCAGGCGTCAGGGAGCAGCAGGAAGGGGAGCTGGCAGCGCGGCACAGTAGCGAGGCAAGCCAGCCGTGAGTGACCCCACCGACAGGGAGCCCCGATGCAGAGTGGCAAGTCCGGGTCGGGATCAGGGCTGGAGACAGGAGTCAAGGTCACACACAGCTCAGGGCAGGTGATGGGGCAGGTCCGAGTTCAAGGTGGGAAGCAGAGCCGCTGGCTCTGGGTCAGGGCCAGGCCGGCAAAGGTCTGAGACTGAGCATGGACGTAGCTGCTGCCCAGCTGCAGCATAGCACCGGCAGGGGCTGGCGATAAAGCTTCAACTTAAAAGCAGTTCCCAAGGGGAAGGAGGGGCAGGCCCTCACGTCCTGCTTTCTTCACAACAGCTCTGGTTGGCAAAGGAGCTGGCCTTGGACTCAGCCAGCTAAACTCCTTCCGGTGACCAGCTAAACACCTAGAAGGGGGATGACATCAGGATTCTGTGGCTAGTAACTTCGTTCACAGCAGTTCTGTGCCAGGAGTCTGTGCCGTTGTCGTGAGGGGTTTGTTTGTGCCTTTTCTTACTTGGAGGAGAAGGAAAATTATGAATAACAAGGTGAAACAACGGTGCCCCCCTATTTACATATATTAGTATAGCGTGGCCTCACACTATCCCATGACATGAGAATCTCTGTTGCTGCCACTTGTTTCTTACTCCAGAGCTACTTTCACTCCTTTGGCACTGCTCATGGCTTATGTTTGCCTGGAGGTCTTGCTTAACATTGCCTGGATTTTCTTGAATAGCTTTCCAGAAAGCCCACATCCACCTTCTTTCTGTAGTCAGTGACATGACCAAGCTTCAAGCCTGAAGCAACACACATGCCACTCTTCTTGCGTGTGTTGTAGTGTGGTGGTTTGTGGGAGTGAGAACAGGACACGTCTGGCTAATGCTGATGCCTCAGAACAACACCGGGGGGTGGTGGTATTCTTAGTCACGGCAGCTTTTATGGGTCGGTCCCAATAGTCGGCAGTGAAAATAAACCACAGTGTTAGGACTGGTGGATCACCATTGAGCCATTCAGGGATATTCTTCCATTGTGAAGATCAAACTTATCCTGCTGACAGCTCCCAGGCTGGATTTGGTCCATGGGTACTTCCATCAAATCCACTCCGTTTTTTTCTCAAAAAAGCTTCCTACTCCCTCTGTCCCATGCCTTGGGACATCTCCTGTGCCTGACAGAGCCCCGTCACTGTGCCTGCGCTAAGCTTCTAGAGGTAGGAGCCATCATGTCCACCATAGCTATTCAGTGCATCCCCAGCAAGAAAAAAAGGAAGTTGTACCGCATGCAAAATAAAGTCCCAATGAAAAAATCCACCAAAAGAGGAAAATTTAACCATACGGCCCCAAAGTACCAGGCTGATCAGATGCTGTGGCAGTCATACTTGTTCTTTAGTTTTCAGTATTTTTTTTTAATAGAAGAGACGTCTTCTTTTCAGCAGTCTCAGCTTTCCACAAAAGTAAGCGTAGTCATGCAAAGCATACACTTTTTGAAAAGGTTAGCAGAGTCAGCAACCACCAAAACCAATTTTGACATAGTTTTCAGCCACCCCCCTGGTTGGACTATCAGGAAGTCCCTGATTAGAAGCTTCTTTTGCAGACCAGCCAAGTATGGCACTAAATCACTCCAGCCTTCCCCAGTGGGTGGGGGATTACCTTTACCCAGAGTTAGTTATAAAATCCTATCCCTTTGCCATGGGGACCATTCCTACAACCTCTGCAGAATCTAGAGTCACTGTAGCTAAAACTCTGCTTCGTCAGCAAAGACTGCAAATTTCAGCCTACGATTCATGGGGAAGTCTGTTCAGAAATCTCTGGCTTGCTTTTGAACTATTTCCAGTCACTGTTTTTGTTGGCTTCATGGTGGAAGAGAGTTTTAATAACTGTCTTTAGAGACCTTTATTTTGTGCATTGCATACCATCCGGTCTTTTCATTCATCTGTTCAGTTCTCTCTAGACTAGCATTTCTCTACAAGTTTTCCTAGTTCAGAAAGTTAATTTTTTCTGTTTATTGTCATTTATAAAATCTGAATTCCATTGCAATCACTAATGATGAAGACTTCTCTTTTCTCTATTGCTGCCTGCTACAGGGAGTGCTTGCGTTGGAGAAGCTTTTCCAGAGGAACTCATGATGTCCAGGGGATGTATTAATTACACAGGCAATGCACTTCCTACAGCTTCAACTGATGTTATGCCCATAGGTTTCACAGGGGATGACAGACAATGCCACAGCTTATAAACATGAGTCCTTTTCTTCTTGTCAGCTGTGTGCTATTCCATAGGTGAGCCAGTTATGGGCAGAGCTATCAACCATTAATACTTCAAACAAGAATCATAGAATCGTAGAATCATTTAGGTTGGAAAAGACCTTTAAGAACACTGAGTCCAACCGTAAACCTAACACTGCCAAGTCCACCACTAAACCATGTCCCTAAGCACCACATCTACACTTCTTTTAAATATCCTCAGGGATGGTGACTCAACCACTTACCTGGACAGCCGTTCCAATGCTTGACGACCCTTTCAGTGAAGAATTTTTTCCTAATATCCAATCTAAACCTCCCCTGGTGCAACCTGAGGCCGTTTCYTCTTGWCCTATCACTTGTTACTTGGGAGAAGAGACCAACACCCACCTCGCTACAACCTCCTTTCAGGTAGTTGTAGAGAGCAATAAGGTCTCCCCTGAGCCTCCTTTTCTCCAGGCTAAACAACCCCAGTTCCCTCAGCTGCTGCTCGTAAGACTTGTGCTCTAGACCCTTCAAGCAGACATTTAAGGAGATATTCACACCATCTAAGGTAAAGCATCTTTCTTAGACTGTGCTTCAGCTGGACACTCAGGGACTACACAAGGAGCCTGAGAGAGCTGACTGAAGCACCCCATTCTGTGAAGTTAGGCAGATACAATATTTTGATTAGTATTCCCATGAAATGAGCTGTTGGATGAAGTTCCCTCCTCATCTCTACAGCCTCTGCCATCACCTTTTCACTATATTTGGATTCTAGTTATTGTTTTGGGGTTTTCACTTCCCTCTTTCAGCCAAAGATAGAGCCACAGAGGCCCAGCAACAACGTTTGTACATCGCCAAATTTGCTAACTGCATACTAACATTCATGGCTTGACTGCTGCTCGGTATGCCCTCTATCACAGAAGGCGGAGGTCACTGTTAGAAGGTCCTTGCTGTGAGGGTTGTCTAAGGGAAGAAGTGCTTGGTTCAAATAATTTAAATAAAAAACAGGATCAAAGGGGTTTATAAATTAATTAACAGCACATATTTAACTGGCAATCAGTGCTCCATACATTAAGGATCAATATTGGTGATACAACAGATAAACCACAATACGAGGCACTTATGAAATCTCAGTAACTACCTACACATTTCTAAATATCCTTCTATTACTAATTTCAAGAAATTCTAATTGCACACACATCAGACACACACACAGAGTCACACAGGTATATGCACAAACCCCTCCTCTCACAGGACAAGCAACCCCCCCCATCCTTCTGGAAGTAAGTGTTCCGCTACATGCACTTATGTTGTGGACTAAGCTGGTTGTCTGGCCTAAGCAGGAGTCGGCATGCCGGCAGGGTGACTTCTGGCAGTGCCAAACCAGGTTTTGGCTGCTGCTGTTTCCAGTCCAAGGTCTCTCCCCTCTTGTTACAAATTTTCATGCTTCTCTTGTACTTCTTTTCATGCTGCTTCTTTGTTTCAAAAACCTCCTTGAAATTCCCTGATTACTGTTTGATCTGGGTGATGATCACATTCCTTTAACGTAATCAGTTTTGGGCACCTGCCTTCCAGATAATTTTTGTATTTGATCCATACAGTCCCTGTGCACTCATATTTTTGTTCTAACAGGTGAGCTTCTTCAGGTCATTTGCCAAGGCTGGGACATGAGCACCCCCAAAAGGGTCTGGCTGTCATAGTTACAACTGCAAATCCTCCAGGTAAGCTTATGTCAGCCAAAGGAGACTTTGTGTTGGTAGAGTTAAACCAAAAAGCAAATTTTCCAATACAAGTGGCATTCTCATGGTTCGTGGTAGTAGGAAAAGAGAGGGAAAATTTTCAGCTCTGGATCACATATTTCTCAGCCCGTCAGAGCAAAGAGGTGCTAGGGAAAACCTCATAGTGCAAACCTTTAAATGAAGCAATGTTGAAAGATACTCCATGTGGAAATAACCTCAGTTCAAGCTGCAGTCTCCTAGGAGATTATGGAGCAAACCCTCCTGGAAATTCTTTTAACATCATGTTTAACATCTTGTTAAATGATGAGTGCACCCTTATCAGGCTTACAGATTGTGTGAAACTGGGAGGAGCAGTTGCTACACTGAGAAGTAGGCCTGCCACTCAGAGGGATCTTGACAGGAATCTCATGAAGTTCAAGCAAAGTCCTGCACCTGGAAGGGAGTAACCCCATACGACCATACAGGCTGGGGCTGACTGTCTAAGAAGCAGCTCTGCAGAAAAGGACCCAGGGTTCCTAGTGGGCAACCAGTTGACCATGAGCCAGCAATGTGACCTTGCGGCAAAGAAGCCCATTGGCATCCTGGGCTGTGTTAGTAAGAGCGTAGCCAGCAGGCCCAGGGAAGTGATCCTTCCCCTCTGCTTGGCACATGTGAGACCACTTTTGGAGTTCTGTGCCCAGTTTTGGGCCCCCCAGTACAAGAGGGATAATGAAATACTGGTACAAGAGTAATGGGAGACCACTGAGCTGGTTGAGGCTCTGGCACGTGACATGTGAGGAAAAGCTGAAAGAGCCTGRTCTGTCTAGCATGGAGCAGAGAAGGCAAAGGTGAGATCTTATTGTGTATTCTACTATGAAAAGCATGGAGGGAGATGGTTACACAGAGGAAGAAACCAGACTCTCAAGATGCACAGGGAAAGGACAAGAGGCAACAGACACACACAAGAGATATTCCAATAAGGAAAAAACTCTTCCCAGTAAGGCTGGTCTAACATTGGGACAGGTACCCAGAGAGGCTGTTGGATCTCCATCCTTGGAGTTATTCAAAGCTTGACTAGAAAAGTCCTGAGCAAAATCCATCTAACCTTGAAGACGGCTCTGCTGTGAACAGGAGGCTGGATGAGCAGACCTCTGGAAGTCGCCTCCAGCTGAATTATTCTGTGATTCTATAAGCAGGGGAGGAGGAGTGATAGCAGCTTCCACCCTCCATTAAAGATTTCAGCTTGAAACCTTAGATAGTCCACTGAGGACTGTGATCCTGCAGTCACATGAACACAGGTGCATAGAGAACAGGACAGTGTGGAAAGGACGTGTTGTTCTTATCAGCCCCATCTGGTCTAGCATGTTCTGCATTTTGTTACAGGGGCTAATCCTTCTAGCACTGCCTATTGCCTCCTCTAACACCACATCCACATCTGGGCCCCGCTGTGCTGCATTGCCTCAGGCCTCCTTGTAGGTTTTTATGACCTGCCTAGTTGCAGATACCCCTTTTTCTGGGCTTCCAAGTTCTCTTGCTTGTGTGAAAAAGGCCCTTTTTCAAGGCCAGCTGACCTTGTCTGCTGCTCTTCCTATCTAGCTGTCTGTCTTTGAACTTCTGAGTCTCAAGGACAGATGGACTGACTTCTGTATTCCAATATTCTCATTAGCCAGGTCCCTTTTCCCTGCATTGTCCAAGATTACAATTTCCTCCTAGCGCTCTAGTTCTGCGCAGGCCAAAACCTTCCAGCCATCAGCTAAAGGTGCTTGTTACAGTGGCCAGCATGCCCTGCTCCAGTCATTTTACCCCAGTCACTCATTTGTTCTATTTGTAGTCTTTACAAACATTGCCTAATATTTACCAGTTGTTAGCATAAGCCTGAATTCGCAAGAGTTAACAGTACAGTGAAGGCAGGATGGCGAGTCTCTTAGCACCTCAGTCTATCTTCAGTAATCCCCCTTGCTGTGAGATAGTGGGATGCTGAAAATCTGCAGGAGTTGCTTGCAGCTTTTTAGGCTGGATGAAAGATAACTATGATTTAGAGCCTGTGGAGTAAGCTAATAGTAGAGGAAAATGATAAGAATTTAAAGAGAAGGAAAAATGAAGCTAATGAAAATGAAGTTAAGCTCCAACCCAAACCAAATGTTTAGATTGTTAAAAAAAAAAATCCACAAAATTTCCAGTCATAAAGGATGGAAACTGAATGAAGAAAAAACCATCAGGAATAATAGGGCAGTTTGCAGGCTGGATTGTTCTCCGCTTAATATCAGACCCACCAAATCTCATGCTGTCAGTGCAAAGCACAAGAATTTTTCGCTTGGGTCTTCCTAATCTCCTTTTCCAGCTGCAGGACCAGCATCTCGCACAGCTGTGGTACCAGGCTGGAGYTTTTCTCCTCACTGGATGCCTCCTGGCCCACGACCAGGAACAAAGATAAAGCAGTGGCTGGTAGGCAGAAGACGTGAGGGTGTCAATGACTTAGAAAGTCAAGAGGTCAAACACTGGTCAGAAATTAAGTTAGGGACCAAATCTGTGGTGATGACATAGTAAAAATTGTGTTATGTCACAGCTGCCCGTGGGTCCTGGGAGAGAGGCATGGGATAAAAGCAGCCCGTTTGAGAGACACAGCTGCGGTGAGTTTGTAACCACTAGATGGAACCCAAACACTTTGCATTAATTCACTCATCAGCTGTAGGGAGTTAATCCTGATTTTAGGTGAGGCTGTGGTTCTGGTAGCTGAGTGTCAAYGCCTGTGCTCAATGGCATAAGGCTTGTATGGAAATACAGTGAGTGCTCCCAAAATATGGGTGGGTGAGTAATTAATTGACTCCAGTGAGTAGGGACACTGAATATTTTATGTCTAAACCATGGAAATGTTACTGGTTCCTACTGCATGGCACAAAAACCTCTGATGATTTGATGAAGAGCACTGGGATACATCCTCCATTAGACAGACCATCAGCACGTGATTTTGGGTAAGTCATTTAACCTGACTGCGGCTTGGTTCCCCCACCGCTAAGGTGAGTTTTGAAACTATCTGCATTGAAGTGTGCTGAGTGTCCACTACATTATTCTTGAAATTATTTAATACTCTTAGGTGGGGTACATCATGCCAATACACAGTGGCAGACAAAAACGTGGTTGTCTAGAAACTGCTGCTCTACCACAAATCCTGCACTCTGCTGTCCTCCACATTTCTGGGCAGCAGGAAGAGGAGACTCCAGACTTATTTTCTTACAGCCCACTAAATAAAACAAACTAAAGGAGAGTTACCACTTATTTCTGAAAAGCTTAGGATGTTTAATTATTATTAAAG
Organism: Phoebastria nigripes; assembly: GCA_035582835.1. Taxonomy (NCBI): domain Eukaryota; kingdom Metazoa; phylum Chordata; class Aves; order Procellariiformes; family Diomedeidae; genus Phoebastria; species Phoebastria nigripes. The sequence goes on along the minus strand of JAYKAV010001033.1, from coordinate 608,862 downwards.
AATAACCAGTATTACAAAGCCTAGAGGCCCCAGGCAAGATCAGGGCTCTGTCGTACTGTGTCTTGTACAAACACAGAGTAAGAGGAATTCCTTCCCTTAAGCAGGTTACAGTCTTCACAGGAAAAACGTACCTGGGGACAAAGAAAGCAAGTAGTGCCCTAGTAAATGCAAACAAGCCATCACTTTACGTAAGGGAATTCAGAGGGAAAAGAGTAGCTCAGCAGCTGGTGTAAAGCTGATGTAGCACAACTGATGCTGTGAGTTTACAGCAATTTATACCAGCTGAGGATATGCCTAAGGTAGGTGAAGTGTCTTTCTTAATGTCACATTCAAAGCCTAGCCTGGAGTTGAACCAGATCTTCAGAAGCCTCATCACAAGGCTTTCCTTTTCATGCGCTTGCTTTCCCACCGGCCAGCTCCGGGAAGAGCGGCTTGCTTGTCTCAGATTGTGGTCCTCAAGGACTCAGCTGAAACATCATTGCACACAGCTTGTAGGAACCTAGCTGGGATTTTAGATGGGCACACAGTAACGTGGAGAAGGACTAGTTCAGATCTGAAAGAGAAGAGACTGAAAAATTGTAATTCATGGTTTTAAAGGAGTGTCAGGTGGAYGGAAAGTAGAATTCTCACTATAACCAAGCAAATTTTAAAAATAAATGCATATTCAGAGTGATGCTTGATGATTAAATGTTGTCTTTTTTCACTGAATACAGTGTGATATATTGCTGTCTAACCTTTTATCAGATAATTGAGTTGTGTATTAATTGAATATATTGCTCCAGATGAATTAGCGGCCTGTAAAAGTCATAAAAGATTATTTTTCCTTACCTGATTGGGGCGATATTGTAACTATGTTAATAGCAGCCATGCAGCACAGTGCAATATGGAGATACTTGATCTCTCAAGACATGTGGGAGGCAGATGGCTCCAAAATATTGCTCGACGGTTACTTTACCTTTCAAATAAAAAACCCCCAGGAATAACTGGTAACTATTCTGAGAAATGTTTATAAGGTATCCAGCTGAAGATTAAAAAAAAGAAACATTTTTATCAATTTGTACTTATAAACAAAAGGCACACCAACAAACCCATGAAAGTCACCAGAATATAGAAAATGGAGCAGGAAAACCTGCTCTCGTTAGTAGGGTACTAATGGTCCCTCTGGTGTACTGTCCTTCGGAGAAAGGAAAGCCAAACCTCCTACAAGTACATTTTTCCGACTGCCAAAAGCATGTAGGGAGAGTGGTAGGCAAGTTAGTTCCTAATTTAATTTGTCGATTAATTGATAGCTTATATGAAATACATGAATTGATAGTAGAGCAGTCCAAAACTGTAAATTAAAAGTTTGTAGAGTGTTTAGTCTTTTAGACTTCCAAATTCAGCCTTTGGGTTTAACAGTTTACAGAACCTAATTCAAAGCCAGTCAAGTTTCCTTTGGAGGCGTTCAACTAGGAGAGTAAAACTCCAGATAAGACATTACTGAGCAGAGTTAGTACCAGTCACACAAAAAAGGCATAGAAAAAAGACAGAGGATGAGCACTATACAAGCGGCAAGCCAGTCCTCCTGATTCACAGACCAAGCTAAGGACATTGCATTTCCCACCTCTGGCATTTCTTCCTATCCGTGCGGTGTTATTAAAGCAAGACACAAAACTTTCACTTTGCAATGCTAGCGACTAGAGGAAGATCAGCCAAATGAGGTACTTGGATTGAGAATAGGTTGAACAAGGGGTTTTTTTATTGAAGGCTTGCTCTGCACATGAATTCTGAATTTCCTGGCTTTGGTCAGTGCTCTTCTTCTGTTTCACAAATGCTAACAACTGAATAACTCCATCCTCCAGCTCTTGGAAAAAAGCAGTTTGCCTCAGAGACTTTCTGCAGTATTCTTGGAAATAAGGACAGAAATGAAATGAAGAAAGCAAATGACTTCTGAAAAGGGAGTAGCGGGGTTGTTGTAGCCGTCTCAGCATATAAAAGAGACTGTGCTTGTAATGATAAATTTTATTAATCTGATATAAAGTGGCAAAACTTTAAAACAGTAACTAACATTTTAACGACTCATTGCTGATCCTCCTAAGAGAGTAAATAATAAATGCCCATTCAGCTCTTTCTTCACTTTCATAAAACTGTGTTTTACACTGACCACACAGAAATACTGTCTTCCAGATTGAGGCTACTGACATGCATTGTGCTTAATTATAAAATCCCTGTGGTCTTGGCTGGAGACAGTTTTCCTAGACTTTAGGCTTGATTATTTTCTGTGATATGCAGGCATCTGTTCATTGGAGGGCACAAGTCCATATTAAGAAAGCCTGTTACTGTTGTGCAACACTCACAATTGATAAAGGCTTTACATTTAGTTTAATCCTGTTCCATCTATTCTGGAATAGTTCTGCCTCCAGGAAAGGGCAGCTAACTGATTTTAATTTTCCAAATAGTAGTTTAACAAACAACAACAAGTTTAAAAAATAAATATAGGATCATGTGTTTCTCCAAGCGGACTGTACTCTCACGCTTGGGAGGAAATTGGAATTGCATGGGGGTTACGTACTACTACTACAGTGTGATCTTACCAGCTCCAGGGTGCTTTCAGCTCCAGCTCTGAACGCCTGCAGAGACAAGTGCAAAGATGGTGAGTGCTGGGATCAGAAACAGAAAGGGGAGTGAGATGAGTTAGTTTTGGTTATTCCAGCAAAAAAATAAACGGTGTGGATTTTGTCAAGCTTTTTTCTATTTAACCATCAGTTGTGATTATAAGCCAGAATTCACAACACTAGTTGACACAGGCCTTTTACGCATTGTGCGGCTCCATCTGACTAGAGTGGGACCAGTAACAAGGCTCTGTAGGTGGGACTGAGTTCAAGGAGGCGTGCATGGTGCCTGTGCTCCCCTGGTCTCCGTAGTCAATATAGTTCTTGATGATACAACTGAAGGATCCCAGAGGGTGACTCATCTCATCAGCCATGAAGTGACTTCTTTAGGGTGAGATGAAATGTTCTTTAGGCTGCCTTGACTGTATTGACTAGGAATGCAATTCAGTTTCTCAATCCCAGGCACCTAGGGCCATCTGAGATGTCATGCCGTATCTGCCAGCTTTCCAGCCAATGCTACGGAAGGTCACTGAGTCTCCCACAGACCTTGTGCCATATCCACCAGTCCCAATACCCTGTTATCTCAGGCTAGTTAGGTCATGCATGCAGACTGACAGACGCGTAGAAGTGGGTGTCTTTATCCGGAGGCAAATTTCCACCCTCTTCCGCATTAGTGTTATGAGGCCAACAATATCTTGAAAGCCCAACCTCTGCATGTGGAGCAGTGATGCTTCAAGTCAAAAGCATTGCACAGTTGGCGTGCAGTAAGGCCACAGAGTGACAATATCACAGAGGAGCTCTGTACTTCCCTAAAGGTTGAATGAACAGAAAGATGAATAGAAAGAACAACCTTAGACCACTGACTCAAGACTAAAAAACCCTCAAAGCCCCAAATCTTTCTCTCATAAAATATCAAGTATGGTTGACTAACAAAGGCAAAACTGGAAGCTTTGGTCTGAATCAGGTATCATAAAAAAAAAAAGGTGGCCCACAAGTTTTACTATGCTGTGGTGACTGATGGAGAACAAGAGTGTGGTAATTGTTTGCAAATGAGTCCTGGAAACCTCTTGACTGTTCTGAGATGCAGAAACTCGATCTGAGGATGATGCAGCAGTAATCAGCATTTTACCTGAAAAATATTACCAACACTCTATTCTTTGGAGGCTGAAATGATAGGAAATATAAATATGGCAAATTAATGTAGGAACATATGTTAGAATGGACAAAAAGCTGAAAGAGAAGAGGAAAATATCAAGCTGATGGCAACATTTACTCTGGATTAAAAGACACTGATGTTTTTCAGGCATGTAGGAAATCACCAAGCCAGTGTAGTGTAGGACAGATTAAGGTTGCAGCAAAAAATTGGAATCAGCATTTGAAGTTTTTAGTTTTCCTGCAATTTTCCTTTAGTTTTGGTCATCACTTGGACAGGTTTTTACACATATTTATACACCTAAATAGCTAAAGACATCCTTAGAGTTGTTTTCAAGAGCTTTTAGATTTTTTGCAAATCTTACATAGCACTTTGCCGCAGCTGCGAGCATCCCGTGGCTAAGCGGAAAGGTGTCCTTGCTTGTTATTTGTTGTATGTAGCACCTAAGCAGCAGGGCTGTTCAGCAGTTAAGTCAGTTCAGCGCCTATCAGCACTACAAAGACCAGCCACCCTGTCTGTGCCTATACCAGCAATTTAATCAGTGTCAGGGAACATCCCCAGCTATAGGAACACAGTCACCTACCTCGTTCAGTCATTAGAGCGGTCCTTGGTGGCACCTTTTGGTTTGTAACAACCAGCATGCCGCTGAACAAAGCCTGGGCATGGTTCAGGAGTTAATGTGGGCCAGGGACCGTTCCTCAAAGGAGGTTTGGGTGCAATCAGTCAGGCTGATTTGGCGGGGTGAGGTTGTTGGCTGTCCCATGCCAGTTGGCAGCAGGGCCAAATAACTGTCTTGGGGACACTACGTTCCCTAGTATACACGTTACCTGAGAGTACCAGATACAGTCTGGATGCACTGGCTAATTAACCTTGCTGGGAAAGGGAAGATATTATCCCAGTTAAATCACTGCACTAACAAGGTTGCAGCACCTCTGTTACCTGCAGTGCCCTGGGCATCTCTAGATGTCCCATCATGACAGGCACTGTCCAGACGCAGATCGTTTCTGCCTGTCAGTGGGCAGGAAGGCTTTGCATCCAGCAGTTTCCCTCACGGTTGGCACCATGTGCCAAGGTAGCGTATTTTTTAGCATCCCATCCATGGACGAACATAGACTTTTGCAGCACTGAATGTGTTTGATATGATCAGCTGGAGTTCTTCATGAACGTTTGCATGAATGAAGGAAACAAACCTTTCTCCTGTCCCATAAGCTATATCACCCTTAAGCTCCTAGTGACGCTCGCCAGCTTTCTCTGCTCTCAGAGAGAGTGCACCGGGCTTTCTCCAGGGCTCAGACTTTCTCCTATGCTGTAGACAGGCCAGCAAATTAGCCCCTAGACATCTCTCTTGGCTTTCAGCCCTTTCTAGCTTAGGAGAAACTAACAGATGTGCCCTTTTGCCGTTCTGCTCTGAGCTCATTACAGGTTTCCAGGCAGGGGAAATTAGCAAAGTCTCCTTAGCATCTGCCTTTTCCAGCCGAGGAAGAGTCACATGCAGACAAGCTCCTCAGCCCTGGCTATCTGATCTTATTTGGGCACAGATCCCAAGCTGTCCACCTCCTTTGCCACTTGTGCCAGCCCCAGCTGGTCCTCCCCCTTTCTCTCACAGGGGAAATGAACTTGMTGTGCTTCAAGAGGTCAGTGCCTTCGTGGCGTTGCTCTGGAGAATTTGCAATTGGTTTAGATGAGGAGTCAGAAAACCAAAAAAACCTCTAAGGCTTTAGTTATATTTCTTTAACAGTGGTAAAAGAAGCCATGGATCTGTTGTCAATCAGTTGCCATGGTTATTTATTTTTTGTAAAGCCTCAGGTCCTCCAGCCCAGTAATTACCTGAGAAACTTGGTCCTTGCTTTAAAAGAAATTATAATAACAGCTGTGGATAAAGGCATGGAAATACTCATTCTAATGGGTAAAACAAGAAAGTTAAAAAAACAAAACAAAACCCAAACAAAAACCCAAAAAACAACAGGGGCAGATGCATGGATGTGAAGGGGGGGAGGGTGACGGCTGACTGGGCCACATCCTGGGTGGCACATCCCCACACCAGATCATCTGATGAGGAACAACCTCAGTGTCAATTCATGCGACAAGGGCCCATGCCAGACCCAGTCATACGACAAGGAAGGGAAACACACGCCGAAGGCCAGGCCATCCTGTTGCGCACAGAGGAAGGTCTCTTCCTCCTCCTCTCCACCAGCTGCGTCACCTCATCTGGCTCCAGCGCAGGCAGAGGCAGGCTCTCATGTTGGGCTTTGAACCGGAGAGTTATGAGCACTTAGAGCAGGCAGCAGGAGGCAGGGAAGGGCAGGTTAATCACAGATCCCTCATTTGGCGAAGCAACATCATGAAGTAAATTTTGCTGGTGATGTTTTAGAGCTTGCTGGTTTTAAGTAAGTGTCTACACAGGGAGCAAATCCTTCATCACTGATCAACCATTATCATGATTGATAATCACGGGGACCGTTAACACTGTTAAACCCATCGTGGTGGTGCCTTAGCAAAAAATACATTCTGCAATGTGAGCCAATGCCTTTGCAGTTCTTGCTTACTTGTAGTAAATTCAATATTAACGATGAATTCTAGAAAAATCTTTACGCCTGTTTCTTTTACCAGCAGAATATTACTGGGAATCAAGATGTTACTATTACGGTGTCTAATAGTGGGGCAACGAGCTATAGGGGACTGATACCTAGGATGTGGAAGAGTTAACTCACACTGGGGGGCTTTGAACCAAGAAGGGATATTAATTTTCTGAAGAAGTTGGTCTTATTGAGCCTCAAACTGTTGGACCTTGGTGCAGGAGTTATCAAGGGAAATCTATACATCCTGTGAAATGCATTGGGGTGGACAAGATAATCATAACGAAGGTAGGGGTTGATGAAGTTATTGGAGTTTACTCCAGTTTTATGCTGATATAAATCCTCCTATGCTAAGCCACTGGCCTTATTACAAYAGATGCCATGATCCCGTAACTGTTTGCACCTCAGAGGGAGCCAGACAGCACCGCTACCTCTGCTGGATGTATTTTTAGCCTTGGAGCTGCGAGGGACCTGCCACAGTAATATGAAGCAAAGGCAAACACACTGCAAGCACAAATGGGACAGCCTGGAATATATGTTTGCATGACATTGGCTAATTGCCTAAACTCCTGCTACAGTCAGTGGGGACAAAGAGATAATTCGCCTGTTCCTCTGACCCATTTCAGACACCTGCGGTAGGATGAGATGAACTTCCAGTCACTAAAGCAAGATCTTTCCCTCTCAATGCCACAACGTGATAGGGGAACAACTGATTTGGACCCCCCCCTCTATTGATTGCAATGAATGGTTTTTTCTTGGTGTCCATCAGTAAAAGCGACAGCAGAATTAAACCCCATTTGAGGAAGGAAAGGGCGTCTGAATTTGGTATGTTTTTTTYCTACTTTGAATTCTGCTTGGCCATATTAAGAACTGACCAGTACTGAATGAGTCAATAGAGTTAGGAAACTTAGGAAATATCCAGGTATCAGAACAAACAGATAAGAATATTAATATGGGAATTAACCATTCAGATTGTGTGAATGGGAAATTATATAAATTGAAATCTGGAAAGACAAGAATAATGGGGTAAATTTGGCATTACAACAGTGATCTCTATACTGGGTCAGKGGCTGCTCCATGCACTGTGCCAGTGGCCACTCCATATGAGTTACTTTTGAAATACTAAACAAAAGACTTTGGCCTTTTTGTGGCAAATGGGAAAAAAAATCCAACAAATTGTAATTAACCAAATTATATGATGGTCAAAACAAAGAAAAGACCAAACTCTCCCATTTAAAATTAAATCAAATGCCTTGTAATACGACACAGATAAATACTTTACACTTATGGGATGCAACATCAGTGCCCGTAGGGAAATACAGAACAATATATTTCTAATGCCAAACACTCGAGAGACTGTTTATTTAAATTGCATGAAGATTTACACTCCACTAATCTCATTATGAACCGTACATAGGAAACATGGGTTGAAGCACATTATACGATAAAATTAGACCTTAAAAGATTATCACATTCATAAGGATTTTCTCCTAAATAAAGGTAGCAAGACACTATATTTTGCAACACCTGGCTCCAGAAAGTAATGCTGTTAGAAAAGAGTAATGCTGTTAGACTTGTTTAACAAGCAATTTCTCTTCCAGGATTCCTTTTTCAATTGAAAGCCATCATTAACACCTGTCAGATCCATATAAACACGTTCACCTTTCAAATCATGTGACCTGGTTGTATTATGTGCGTTCTGAATTTATGTCTCTGAAGGTGGTAAATTAAGTGACAAAATAAACCTTTTCTCCTACACAATGATAATATCTAGCTCCTGTGCTGTCTTTTTCCTCCATACATGCTCAGCTGCTTTACCACTATTCTCATTTATGTTTTGTGAGAAAGCTGTAACAGAGAGGTGAACTCACACCCACAAATTCCCCGAGCAAAGTACTAAACCCCAAGCTTTTGTGTTCTCTGGGACCCTGGAGGTAAGGATGGCACTGTAGTACCACACTGCTGATGACATCATGACAGTTGTACGGTCTGGCACTCTGAGGTTGACCAATGCCTCCAGGCACATTGGACAAATTTATGATCAGCAGTGGGCAAAGTGGCAGCTTTGATTTAAAATCATACACTTATTTGAAAGGACCGAGGAGCTGTTCCCATCTTTTTTATCAGCCATCCATTGCCATTTGGAGGACAATTGTGCCCAGCTGGGCACTTCACCCACTGTGGCTCACTGCATCCAGGTAATAATGATATTTTTTATAGAATTGTCAGACACGTGGATCTGTCTATCCTCATCATGCCGCATCAGCACATGCTCTGCACAGGCATCTCAAACTGCTTCAGCTCCTGGAGCTCAGATCAAAGATTTGTGCTTTCCACCTGGTGCAAAGAGGCCAAGGAGGTCCTCCCACAGATAGGCATGTTTCAGCATAAACACTGCTGGAACACGAAACATGCACATGCCTGATCTATCTCCTAATTATCTTATCTATAGAATCAGGGTATGCGTACATCCATCATGTTGCAATCCAGTTAGGGCCTCGGCAAATACCGACATTAGTGTTGGGAGAGCCATAGCAATTAATTCAAGGCTCTGGCCTGGTTCAAGGACAGAGACTTGCCAAGTCTCACAAGGTGAGTGTGAAATTCATGCCCCTGTTTTATCAGCCCCTCTTGCAGCCTTTGCTGCTGCTTCTCTGCTTTTTGCCAGACCTGCTGACCCACCACGCATGGCCTGTGGACGCTGAAGCTGTGCAGGGCAGTTGCAGACCCACATCGGGGACAGGATGATGAGAAACCTCCCTCGGGTCCAAAGTGACTGACTGTGGAGGGACTCAGCTCCTGTCCTGTCACGTGGCCAGGAACATGACTTTGGTGACCGTTGGCTCAAGAGATCAGAAGATACGGTTACTGAAGGACATCACCTCTGGCCATTATGCCTGTGGCTCTTGCCTGCACATTTATTCCGATTTATCCCTGTGCCTTTGCCTCAGGATAGCTAATATCACATCCATGGGGGAGGGAGGGGGGAGACTAGAGTGCAGACAGGCAAGGACCACGATTTAAATGACTGAATAATAATATTAAATTTATTAAAGGAGGTCCACTGAATTAGACTCACTCATATGCAAAATAGATTAAAATACCTTGATAAGACCAGCTGTTTCAATTTTCCTTCTCTAGAAAATGACATAAGATTACAGCATTTTCCTTCATAAGCTAGCTCTGGTTCCCAAAGACAAATTTAATTCATAATAGTCTTAGCGCACAGAGGAATCACYTCTTAGAATTATAGAATCATTAAGGTTGGAAAGGACCTCTAAGATCATCGAGTCCAACSGTCAACCCAACACCACCATGCCCACTAAACCATGTCCCTAAGCGCCTCATCTACACATCTTTTAAATACTTCCAGGGATGGTGACTCCACCACTTCCCTGGGCAGCCTGTTCCAATGTTTAACCACTCTTTCAGTAAAGAAATTTTTCCTAATGTCCAATCTAAACCTCCCCTGGCRCAACTTGAGGCCATTTCCTCTTGTCCTATCGCTTGTTACTTGGGAGAAGAGACCGACACCCACCTCGCTACAACCTCCTTTCAGGTAGTTGTAGAGAGCGATAAGGTCTCCCCTGAGCCTCCTCTTTTCCAGGCTAAACAGTTCCAGTTCCCTCAGCCACTCCTCACAGGACTTGTTCTCTAGACCCTTCACCAGCTTCGTTGCCCTTCTCTGGACACGCTCCAGTAACTCAATGTCCTTCTTGTAGTGAGGGGTCCAAATCTGAACACAGTATTCGAGGTGCGGCCTCACCAGTGCCAAGTACAGGGGCACGATCACTTCCCTACTCCTGCTGGCCACACTATTTCTGATACAGGCCAGGATGCCGTTGGCCGCCTTGGCCACCGGGGCACACTGCTGGCTCATGTTCAGCCGGCTGTCAACCAGCACCCGCAGGTCCTTTTCCGACAGGCAGCTTTCCAGCCACTTTTCCCCAAGCCTGTAGCGTTGCATRGGGTTGTTGTGGCCAAAGTGCAGGACCCGGCACTTGGCTTTGTTGAACCTCATACAGTTGGCCTCAGCCCATCGATCCAGCCTGTCCAGATCCCTCTGCAGAGCCTTCCTACCCTCAAGCAGATCAAGGCTCCCACCCAACTTGGTGTCGTCTGCAAACTTGCTGAGGGAGCACCCAATCCCCTCATCCAGATCATTGATAAAGATATTAAACAAGACCGGCCCCAAAACTGAGCCCTGGGGAACACCGCTCATGACCGGCCGCCAACTGGATTTAACTCCGTTCATCACAACTCTCTGGGCTCGGCTGTCCCCAGTTTTTTACCGAGCGAAGAGCATACCTGTTTAAGCCACGAGCCACCAGCTTCTCCAGGAGAATGCTGTGGGAGACAGCATCAAAGGCTTTACTGAAGTCCAGGTAGACCACATCCACAGCCTTTCCCTCATCCACTAGGCGGGTCACCTGGTCATAGAAGGAGATCAGGTTAGTCAAGCAGGACCTGCCCTTCATGAACCCGTGCTGGCTGGGCCTCATCCCCTGGTTGTCCCGTACATGGCTTGTGAGCGCCCTCAAGATGACCCGCTCCATAATCTTCCCCGGCACCGAGGTCAGGCTGACAGGCCTGTAGTTCCCCAGATCCTCCTTCCGGCCCTTCTTGTAGATGGGCGTCAAATTGGCAAGCCTCCAGTCATCTGGGACCTCCCCCGTTAACCAGGACTGCTGATAAATGATGGAGAGTGGCTTGGCAAGCTCCTCTGCCAGCTCCCTCAGCACTCTCRGGTGGATCCCATCTGGCCCCATAGACCTGTGAGCGTCCAGGTGGCATAGCAGGTCGTTACCTGCTTCCTCTTGGATTATGGGGGGTTTATCCTGCTTGCCGTCCCTGTCTTCCAGCTCAGGGGGCTGAATACCCTGAGGATAATTGGTCTGACTATTAAAGACTGAGGCAAAGAAGGCATTAAGTACCTCAGCCTTTTCCTCATCCTTGGTGGCAATGTTCCCCCCCCGCATCCAATAAAGGATGGAGGTTCTCCTTGGCTCTCTTTTTGTCATTAATATATTTGTAAAAACATTTTTTGTTATACACCTTAAGACAGTCTTCACAGATCCATGTAACTTACTTTTTTACAAACAGCTTGAGGTAACTTCTTTTCCATTTGCTGTCACTGAACCATCTATAAACTGAGGATTTATAGACAATCTGTATTTTAAAATGCCAAATTATGAAACAAGCTGCTTCTATATTGCCATAGAGATCCACTCGTTGCAGCAGCCTGTATGTACAGTTAAATGTTATTTCTCCCTGGGAGTCCAATAGGACTCTGCTGGTCTTGGTGCCATCCATTTAGCCTCTGGAAGAAGTTGAAGTGTTATTTCATAAAAAAGCAGCTAAATTTTATTCTGATATTCTTACTTTTTTGAAAATATTGGCAAATTTTTCACAACTGATTTCGATCACTTGATGTTTTTAGTTAAATTAAATCAATAAATATTTTTAAGTTTGGGCTTTTCCCACCCACTTTTTTCCTTTCAACTTTTTTGATTGGGAAAAGAGGTGAAAAATCTCATAAAAGTCAGCTTCTGATTTTTATTTTCATTTGGAGTGAAACTTTTTTTCTTGCCTGAGCACACACACATATCCATAAAAATAAATTTTCTTAAGCAAACTGCAGAAAGTCTTGTCACTCATCAAGCACTCATGGCACTGACCTCTAGAATTTTAGATGATTTGAGTTCTGTCTCACACAAACTAGGAAGCAACCTTTCAATCAGCTTCTTTTTTGTATAACAATGTGGTACTTGGCATCAAACAAAGCATTTTAAATAGAGTCAGCTGGTGGCAAGTGTTTTCAGGGAGGAAGCCTGGACTTGTGATTTTCCTCACTTTCCTCATTACAGATTTGGTATCTTTAAACTGTAATACTTATCAATTTTCCCCATCCTTTCCTCTATGCTGTGTTGGTCAGAGTTGCCAGCTGGTGGGCAGCTAGAAGGATTTGGGGCTCAATAAACAATATAGGAGCCAGCCTGTTGATTTGGGATCTTTGGAGACAAAAGTATTGTAGAAACTACACAAGCTGCTGGGGGGGGGAAAAACCCAAACGTTAATTCTGTTGCAAAGATATTCTGAAGTTTTCCAGCTTGTAAGGAAGTTTGAGAAAGGACTCTCTATGTCTTGGGAGATCCATCTGTGGGAAGGTGTATCAAGGAAGGACATCTAGGACATGCCCTCTTCACCTCTGCAGTCTGGGCAGGTTTTGATGGAAGACATATTCACCTGTGAAGCACGAGGATGTGTCATTCAGAGTTATGCATGTTTTTACCCACTGAAAGAGATGTGAGATATACCCAGTGAGAGATTTAGAGTCATAGAGCAAGAGAATCCAATCCCTTATCTTGGTTACAAATAGGTGTTGTAATTTCCATCAAATATAACGAATGAAGTAGAGCATCTGTCTCCCAAAAGGAACACACACCAYCTGAGAAAATAAGCTGCAGCATGGGAAATCTTTTACTGATGAACTTAATCTTCTTTACTGGATGATTAAGTTGTGGATTTTTTTCTTTTTTATTATTTATGGCATCATGTCAACAACATTAGAAAATGGCTTAAGCAGCAGTGCCCCCAAAGTCAAACCATGGCATAGAGAGCCAATAGATTTACTTGCCCCAAATATTGTCACCTGAAGACACACATTTGCTGTTGGTCCCCAGAGAGAAACCAAAGGTAAAGTATAGTCTTTGCAGAAAGTTCCTTCAACTTTGAAATTCGTTCCTTTTCACAGCCTGTGACATGCCAGCTTTGGCCATTGAAAAGCATGACGCAAGATGCCTGAGTTTGCCATGGCTCCCTCTTCATCTGGGCAGGTAGCCAGGATCTCTCTCGTGGGTGGAGGTGAAAAAGGGAAAGACGAGTTCTGATGTGTCAAGAGCTGCTGCTTTGAAAGTTGTTTGGTTTTAATTTTGTGAAGCACATTACCATAGCAAAATGGTGGGCATAGTAAACATGGGTTTTTTTCTGTTTGTTTTTGTTCTTTAAATAAATGAGCACTTGGTTATGGACAGGAGGGTAGATGAGAGGAAAAGAAGGGGTAGTTTATTTTTGAGAAGTGTTAGAGATGCTACCGGACTTCTCTCTTTTTTTCAGAGGGGAAAAATTTGCGAGCTGTTTAGCATTCAGATATGGATAGAGAGTCATTTATATACATTTGTGTCCAGCATTTTTTTAATGTCAGCCTAGCATACAAAATTTACACATCTATACAAGGGCCCTCCTCTAGAAGAAGAAGAAAGAGAAATTGATTTTTAAAGAAAGAAATAATTTATGTCTATATGTGCCACAGGTGGCCAGAGTCTCTGTGCTCCTTGTGGAGTGATCCAAATTTGTAAAAAGTGAGCCTGGTGTTGATCTCCACTATATCCACATCCACCTGTTGGAAACTATGGACCTACTAGGACATACACTGTTATATATGAGATAACATACATATGGTACAGTGGCCTTGGTACAGTGAATAGCAACTGTGCATAAAACTATCATTGCATTTGGATAGGTTTGCTTCCCACAGTGCAAGTGGCTGCCCAGTGTGGCTGTGACAATACATGATGAGCTGGTGTTTGTGTTTATGTCTCTTCAGCTCAGCAAGCTTTGATAATGAGACCTGCTCCTGGCTGACTGGGATGCTGAAGTGTCTCTGGTGTCCCTGGAAAGGGCAGGGGGATATAATAGAGGTCTATACTAACCATGAATGCTGTTGACAGAGTGAATAAAGCTACTCTTCATTACCTTTTCCATTACAAGAGCCAGGGGCCATCAGATGATGCTTTTAGGAGCCAGGCTGGGAACAAACAAATGGCGGTCACGCAGGTGTTGGTAAACCTGTGGCACTCCTTGCTAAAGCATGTGGTGCATGCAAAAGCTTTACAGGAGCTCAAGAAGCAATTAGCCAACTACTTGGAAGAAAAATCTATTGAGATTTACAGACAAATGACATGAGGTTCAGAAGATGCTCTGAGCTAAAAATAGTCAAAGCCTGGGAAGTAACTTGGGGGAAACATCACAGGTGCTTCACCTGTTATTACTCTTCCCTAGGTGTCTGCTCATGGACCCTGTTGGAAATAAGATGCTGCACTAGATGGATCTTTGGTCTGAGCCAGTATAGTCATTCCTATGGTTTTATATTCCTCTTGAGGAATATATATATTTTTATATATATTTTATATTCCTCTTGAGGACTCAGAGTGCCACACCACCTGCAAGCGCGGTGTCTGAATGTGACCACATGGAAACTGGCTGCTTGGGAACTTTTGCTTTCTGAGACTTTCCCAGGCCTAGAAGGGGAATATAACAAACCAGTCCCCATTTCCATTGCTTTCTAATGCCAGGCCCACAGGATTACACAGAGGCTTTCTAAACAAAGAGATTCTTGATCAGTGAGAACTTATGGTACTAGCAACCCCAGATCTGATTTTTTTTTGTCAGTTGTTTGGATCAGACCCATTTCTGGGGGGGAATTCAGGGTGGGGAACCCAGAATAGTTCCCTTTCCCAAGGGTATCTCAACTGCTACAAAACGAGACACTGTTCATAAGATACAATGGAGCTCTCAACAGTCCTCCCACTTTGAACCTAAGAAATGAAATAGCATTGCTGGCACTCAGGGGTTGTCTACACATAGAAATTGTAGGACTTTAACTACCCTGCCGCTGGGACAGTAGTTTAACCTTCTAATATGGATTTGCAAACACCTGTATAAAAATACTAATGCCAATATAGCTGTTATCAGGCAAAAAACAGACCATACACTACAGATACACTTACACTGGAACATTGCTGTCCACACAAAAGGTTATACCATAATGTTATTGCATCAAGGGAGAAAAAAACTAAAACCACTTCCAGCTCTACCAACAGAAAAATCTACATACAGGCTTAAATGACTTACTGGGGCAGCTAA
Organism: Phoebastria nigripes; assembly: GCA_035582835.1. Taxonomy (NCBI): domain Eukaryota; kingdom Metazoa; phylum Chordata; class Aves; order Procellariiformes; family Diomedeidae; genus Phoebastria; species Phoebastria nigripes. The sequence continues at coordinate 593,617 of JAYKAV010001033.1, read as the reverse complement.
ATTCTTACCTGACTGAAATGGCCATTTCTGACATCTTGCTGAACCGGGTTCTTTACAGGGTCACCGAGACATGACCCTGTATGCTTCCTCTTGGGTCCCACCTGTATGCTGCTGTTACAAACCTAATAGCATTTTCAAAGAGATTTTGGAGAGCAGGTGAGGAGTTTTTGTGAAGTCCCAGTGAGCACTACACAGTCTAAGCCCTCCTTGTAGCCTTACCCACAATACTTGTAGGAAAAGGTGTGCCGACCTGTCACCTGTAAGGAGAGGCTGTAACAAGAAAATGATAAAGAAGCAGCTTTCACTGCTCCTTCAAACAGGACATGGCCAGAGTGATCCTCCATCACTCCTAAAGAGCTGTAAAGCTGGTACGATTCTGCAGGAAAGCACTTTGTCACTTGTGCTCCTCACGCTTCCTTGTCCTATAACGGTTGGAAAAAAACATGGTTTGCTTGCCACAAAAAAAGCATCATGCTGGAATGTGCCCTTTGAATTTTGAAGCCATCTTTTTGCTTTTGAGACTGTTTTTCTCTCTATGCCTGTTTTCACTGCATACTTTCTTGCATAAAATATGAAAAGTTGGGAATTTTTCAGCAAAATATGTTCAGTCTGCTGACGTAGTAGAAGTATGTGAAATAGCTCTCATATTCCAAGTACTTTGGGCTTTGGTCACAAATTCTTTTTTACTTTTCCAGTCCTTCCCACCCCATAACTTCTTGCTGCTCCTTGTTAAATGAGCTAGTGGTCTCAGTGCAACTTCTGATGGGCAGAAGGTGTCCCCGCTGACAAATATCTCTGCAGTAGTCTCAACGTTGGTAGTGTCAGTACAGAATGACATGGACGGACTGCTATGCGACTTGGCATTTTTATATCCTCATGCCCATGCAATCAAAACCATTCATGAATTCATCGTGACATCATCCATGTGCAAGAGCTAAGGTGTGCAATCTCCGTTTTACAGCTGTGCAGCTGAGGTGCTGAAAGATAAAAGTGTCTTGCTCAGGGTACCATGGGAAATGCCATTCTAACACCTTAATCTCAAAATTACCCAGGAATGTCTCATCCCACAAAAGACATCCTCAAAGTAGGAATCAGCCGCCATTCTAATACGGATGGTGCATCCTTACAAGGAGTCATGAGGAGATGAACCCACTGGCCACATGTGCTGGACCAGTGGAGGACCAACACATTTGGAAGTGTTGACCTTTGCATCCATCACCCAGATGAAGTCTCTTCACAAAAGCAAGCGGCCAAAACAGGTGTTGTGTAGAGCTGCATCAGAAGGTGTAAATCACAGTCTCTCTTTACTGGGTACACTGAAAGGCAGCATTTATCTCACAGAGAAGATGTACGAGGCAGATGATTGAGTTCAGGGCACTCCTGCAGATGGAGGACTGTGGTGTTGACGGTGGCCAGAGGGTGGTAGCACTGCACAGCTGAAGTGCCACGGCCCTCTGCACCAGGAGGAGGGAGAGGTGGGGTGAGGGAGCCTCTGATGCTCCTGACTAGCTGAGGAAGAAGAAGAGGTGATGAAGTTGGAATAAATGGTGGAAACTTCAATATCAAAAGAGTGTTACTAAAAATAGGCCTTATCTTTCATACTGTTCTTTCCTGATTCCTTCAGCAGATGTGTTACACTGGTTTTCTCCTCTCACTTTATACTGGAGGATGCTTCTCTGCCCTCCTCAAACTAAGGTAAAAATAGCTGCGTCTTTTTTGTTTCTTGTGAGGAAAAGGAGGAAGAAGAGGTGAGGAAAGGTGGCTTTTGAAATGAAGAGGAACTTTTACAAAAGCGTCTCACTTTCTTAGACCCTAAAAACACTGTGCTACCTCAGATAGTGCAATCCACCAGTAACACTGGCAGCTATTTTCTGGGCTTCTACTTTTTCAGATGGTGCTCCTTCTGGTGTGGCAGCCACAGGCTGTCAGACATATAGTTTCTGCCCTGTGGCGCCTAACGACCACAAACAAATGACCCCACCAGGATGGTGGTCATGTGCAGCTTCCACACAACTGTTAGGTCCCTTCCAATGGAAATATTCTATTCTATTCTATTCTATTCTATTCTATTCTATTCTACCTCAAAGCACTTTGGGAACCTAAGAATACTTGGTCTTGTGAAAGTCTTCTGGAGTATAGGTGTGTCTCCATTTTGTAGTTGTAGGTACAAATTGTTACCTTAATTTTGCTGAAAGGAGGAAAACTGAGGAAATAACTTGTTTAAGGGCACAGACCACACTAATGCCAGCATCAGGGCTATTGTGTGCATGCCTATTTGTGTGCGTGTGCATGTATCGGTGTGTCTGCCTGTTAGTATTCCTTAGCTTGTAGTTTAAAGCACAGAGGATCCAAATCTCACACCCTCCACCTGTCATTTTACTTGGCATTATGTATTCCAGAGCTATAAAAAATAGATTTGGGCTGCTGACGTCAGTCATCTCTTCTCTTTTTCTCTCCTATGCCATTGAGAACTGTGTGTCCCTGTCTGTCCCACTCCTATTTCAAGTTGCATTTATCGTAATAGTTTAAACTGGGATAATATGTTGGCCTTTCTGCGTGACCATGGGCAAGTGGCTTCGTTGCTCCGAGCCTCAGTTATCCCGTAGGTGAAATGAAGGTAGTGATGCTTACCCCGCTCTGCGGAGGGCTCCAAGATCTCCAGCTGCTGTGCAAGAGACAATAGCATGATTAAAATTGCCCAGGCACTGTAAGGCCCCCATGCTCAGCGGCATTTCTTTGTCTGCCTCCTAACACAGCAGCTTTCAAACGCCGCCATGCACACTCTTGTTGGATTTTTTTCTCCTTCCCCATCCCCTTCTCATTGCTCTTTCCTTTCTTGCTGCCTCCCTTCCTCTCCCCTAGGCCTCTCTCAAGAAAATCTACCTTCTCTATTGACCCATTTTCCTCCCCTGGTTTGTCAGCTGCCTTCCCTTCGTAGCCGCTCATATCAATAGTTACTTCACCACCATCGCCTTGCCTGCTCCCCTCTTCCGAAATTCTCCCTCAGCCCTGACACCTTCTCTAGAAAGAGCCGTAGGCTATTTCTAACCTTCCTTCTCTCATCAAAGCGCTTGAGAAATCAGCTCACTTTCATCTCTCAGCAGGGAGGCTGCCTTGCCGCTGCGGTTCGCGGGCTGGGCTGGGAACCGGGAGCTCCTGGTTGGTGATGGTGGCACCGCCACTGACTCACCACCTGGCCTTCGGCAAGCCGCTCGGCCTCCCTCCTCTCCTAGCTTTAAAATAGGGGTGATAATTATGCAGTTACCTCACATGGGTGTTGTAAAAATTTAATTACTGCTTGTAAGATGCTATCTAAGAGTGAAATGTGTCTTCATCTCTCGCGGTGGTAGCTGTGACCACTGCAATCTGCACTTAGTTCAGGCCCTGGCATATAAAACTCTCTTCCCTGGGCAGTCGAAGCCTTCCCTCCTGGTCACAAAGGTCCCTGTGCCATAGTCCTCTGACACAGAGGAGTCTCCCTGGCCATGGGCCATTCCCCCTGGATAACAGGCAGGGAGGCTGAATTCCTCTCTGGTCAAGGTCACCTATCCAGCTGCTCCTCCGATCACTCTGTCCCTCTCCCTCCCCCTGAAACTGCTGGTGAGGCCTCTCCTGAACCAAAATCCTGGTCCTCCTCTCCTCTCTACTGCCTTTTCCGTCCTCACCAATTGCCTCGCTCTTCCCTTTCCCTCTGCTATGGGACCTGTCCAAGCCGCCCGCCCTGCTCGTGAGACTCCTCCTTCCTGGCTGCCCTCTCAGCCTGTCTCGACTGGTACAGCCCAAGACTTGGCCTCCGCTCTTCAGGCAGTGGCCGCAAAGATGGGTCTGTCTAATGAGATGCTGTCTGCCCACGAGGGTGGGAAGGGGCGGTGGACCACGTGCCAGGCAGGCAACAGCAGTGGTGCTGCTGTCCCACCCCTGTCCAAGTGACGAACCATAGGTAGTAAGGACAGCGCAAGGCAGTGAGCAACACGTCCAGAGCCCAACGCCTCTGTCCTTTCATGCATGCACATGGGGGCTGGCTCCACAGTCTGGTCCTCAAGCACCACCCATGCCCAACATTAACTAGGAGCAAAGCATCCTCAGATACTGCCCCTGCTTGTTGCACACAAAAAGGACACAAAACCCACTGGGACTGATGTTGCCAAGAACAGTGCTCCAGCTGAAATCAAGAGGAGGGGGCTGGGGGCCCTCCGTAGMCACCAGAGACCCATGCAGAATTGGGCCCAATAAGGTCAGGCCTTGGCACCCAGGTCCACCCACCTCTGCGCCTCTTCTCAGTCATCTCCCAAGCTAATATTGGGGTCAGCTCAAATTTCCGGTCTTAATTACACCACTGCTTACACGCACCAAAAAAAATCGTCAGCGACTTGGGCTGATTACCACCTCTTCCTTGTGAGAGGGCGATCTGTTTGCTCTGATGGAGATTGCAGAATATGCAGTGCCTGAAGAAGCTGCAGTTAACCCTTCTGGATGTAGACCTGCTTCTGGAAATGGAAGACAACAACAGAAATAAAGGCCATTTTAGATCGGGGCAATCTGAATGACCTGTAACTCAATGGGAATAGAAAAGTTGTTTATTTTTTGTATTCTTGGCCAAAATCTTTGTCTTGGGGGTGTATTTGGCAGTTTCTGAGCTAAAGTTATAAAAGGGCGTGAGGATGGAGCAAGACCTGCGAGTGGAAACTGTTTGCTGCTCAGCCACGGAGAGGCTACTGCCTATCCATAATGCATGCTCTCTAAACTATATCCATAAACGTCAGGCATGATTTAATAGGCTATAAAATCCTAAATCATGATGCCACTGGAACTATTGAAAATAAAAGCAGATAAATCACAATTCTGTGCAACAAGCTGTACTCACGCTGCTTTTTTTCATTTGCCGGGGTTTCATTCTGCCGTTTGCTGAGCACGCGCTACTCTCACTCAGCCTTGAACTGAGTTTCCATTTCCTTTTCCTTTTCCATTTCCAAGCTTGAGTTTCCACATCAGCCCACTGGCTTTGCAGCTGTGTGGTCATGCCGCTGTAAGCCCCTGCCCTGAAGGGTGCAGAACTGGGCAGAAAGGTGCTGAGCTTCCACAGGCTTGGAGCAGCAGTACCCAATTTTTTTCCCCCAGTAATCATTACAAGCAGATTGACTGCTGTTGCTCATATAATGTTATTCCTCACATTAGATTATGAGCATTAAATCTACTAGACAATGTTTATCTGGCAGGAAAACAATTTGTGTCACTCTTTTACTGCCAGCAAGATATAGAGTTACAATGACATGGATGACAGAGTGTGCACCACAACTCCGAACGGGCACAACAGCTGTAATCCTGTTACGCCATGGAGAAAATGATGCTGAAAAAGGAGGGAGGGGGTGGTGAGCCTGTGAAAATATTACTAATAGATAGGATTGGGTTTTGAGACAAGTTTGCTTTACCTCTGCAGCTGAGGTAAGTAAACTGGGGAAGTAAAAACGAGCCATAGTACATGCAAAATGTAGATCAATYTGGACTTATCTGACACAGAATTTGAACTCTGTCCCTTCAGCTTCTATTTTTTGTTTATTTTTGTTTAAAATGCTTTGCAGTTACAGAATACAGCTTGATGGTTTTTCTTCTTTTACTTTGAGTTTCATCACATATCTTCTTATTCCTTAATTTTCCTGGTCTGAATCATGCAGTTACATATGAAATAAGAAGGCAGGTGGGAAGGTGAGAAGGGAGGGAGGGAGGGAGGAAGAAAAATAACAAAGAAAAGAAAGAAGAAAAGAAGGAAGGAAAGAGAAGAAAGACATTTTCTAGCTTTCAAAATTTGGGGGAAAAGTTTGAAAACATGTACTTTGCAAGACAAAATCCAGAGGCAAGATAAGAAAATGCAGACACATACAATTTAAAGAATTTTCCAAAGTAATTCTCCCCCTCAAAATCTTGTGATTTTGAGGTGAGAGGCAACTAACTTMTTATTTTGAATTCATGAGCTTGTCAATATTGACATACACTTCACTGTTCTGGACTATGCAAGAACAAAACATGAAGGTATAGCTTATGTCTGAAATTGGTAGCAGGGGATCTAGCGCTTTGCAGAATTGTCTTCCAAAAATCCTATTTTTGGCAACCTTTTTTGCTTTCCCTCATTTACTGGTGGTTTTGTGCACCCTGCAGAGCCCTGCCTGCTCAAGAAATGAGCCCACGTCCACAGCAATCTCTCTGTGGCATCGAGGACCTCGGTCCCAGCTCTTGCTGCGCACGTGCTTCACTGGCGTAGCCCTGCCCGTCACTGCATGTCTTCGGGTGATGCCAGGAAGTTCCTCACATATCTGTGGAGATTTAAATTCCATTTAAACAACCACCCCTGCTAAAGTAGGTCAAGCAGGGAGGTTTCACTCGGTGCAGGCCAGCCTCTTACCCCAGCTCCTCTGCAGCTCCCTGCTACTGATCTTCCCCCAGCAGACTTCCCTCCATTCCTCTCAGCCCTCCCAGGCTCAAGAGCTGCCCTCCCTCCTCCAAAGAGCCTCCGACACAGCCTGCCTGGCCTTGCCCATCTCCAGCCACAGGCAGAGGTCCCCTGCTTTTAGTCCTTGGCCCTTGCATGCCTGGCGGCCCTTCCACACATTCTGTCAGGGCAAGATTTTGTAGGGTCAGGGCAAGGAACGGCACCTCTCATCTCTTTGGTAGCGAGCGAGAGGGCTACCAGCACGAGCTGAGGGGAGAAGCTGCATCTGTGGCTTTGAGGGAAGATTCAGTTTAAGGCATCCCTGCCAGTCTCCATCTGCTTGCACCACAGCGAGGGGAACTGAGCTGGCTTTAAACACAGGGATGCACACACACAGACACACAGACGATATATTCCTTGTGCCTTTTCACAGTGCTAAAGGCAGCTGCTGGCACAGCCAAAGGAGGGTGGGCTGTGACCTGCACAGCATAGCAGTGTGGGATGGGGCACTTTTACAGGGTGCTAGCCCTGGAAACTTTGCTTTGTGGCACCATACTATAACCAGAACACTAGAAGAGGTAGACAAGGACTTGGCTTTAAAAGCCTCGTGGTGCCACAGTGTTGCTCCACAGTGGTGTAAGAGGGGCCTGTGGTCCCATGCAGTTTAGCCCAACCTAACAGTCAGGTTTAGCTATYGCCAGGTTGGTGTCACTGGAGTTAGTGCTCTCAGGAGCTCTGTCAGGGCCACTCACTGCCTCACGTTTACATGCTGCAACATGAAAGTATGTACGAGGAGTAGCACTGTCAACACGTGTCTAAGCAGTGACTTGTGCAACGAAGTCCACTTTTCAAACATGACTATAAACTTGTCTGTCAGAAGACGCTGCGCTGCTTTGAACAACAAAGAGGAGTCAAATCAGTGCAGTCCTCAACCCTCCTTCCCCTTTCTCCTAACAGAATAGTCACACTTACAGCGGTAGAAAAACGTTTCTCTTATTTACAGAAGCAATATACTAGATGATTCAAAATAATCCAGTATATGACGATGTGTGAGGATGACATAGCTTAGAGCATCAAGCATGTTCAGGGTTTTTTTTTTTACATATATTTGCTGCTGGATGGATAGGTGTCATACCAGGATTTTTCCACTTCCATTTTGACCGTTGTGGGTTTCTGAAATGGGAAAGCTATGTGAGTGGCTATGTAAATTGTAGAAGTACCTTTATATCAAAATGCCTGCAGCTTTAGGGAATGCACTAGTATTGCTATTTTGATTTAGAAAATACCCCAAACAAACCTTTTACCAAAATCATTATACTGGTGCAAATCCTATTCATGCTCAGAGCCAGCCCTGAGCGTTTAGAAGACCACTGAATCTCAAAGAAGATTAGGCTCTTAGGTGAACAAACAAGAATGCAAATAAGATGGATATAGCATATCTCACTCTAACACCTCGGACTGAATTTCATGTATATTCCTAAAAAGCCAAGGATTTGGGACTTCTACCACAAGAAACATTAACCTGGCTGAATCTTGGAAAAAGAACTTGCCTGAGAATATGAAGTGAAAGCTAATCTTACTGCTAATGATGAGAAGCAGCATGACTGATGCACACTAGGGCCATAAAATGCAATTTGGTTTCAGAAACCAATTTGGTAAGGGAAAAAGAATCGTAGTGCTAAATGTGCAACTGAGATCACTTCCACAGCACCTCGTGCACCAATGCTCATGGATTTCCTGGTGTGTCCTCAGGACTAAAAACTCTGTTGCATGCTAACATCAACGTATCGTTGCATGTTCTTGGAATTTACTACTGTTTCCTACTGCGTTTTGCTCCTTAAGAGCTTGATCCTGTCCCTCAGTTTGGAAGAGTCATCTCTGTCGAGGCTCAGTAATGTCAGCAGACCCATCAAGTCACATCAAGTGACTATTTGTATCTGTTCAAACGCTGGAAGACAAAAATAAAACTAGTAATAGAAATGAAGCAAAGAAGCGAGCACTAAATAAGTGAGTCAGTTAAGTTGTGCTGGGGAAAGATAAAGGGAAGGAAAAGATAACAGCGGAGGAACAGTAGAATGAGTTAATGATAACTGGGCACTGGGAACTAATGAGTGCCTTTGCAAATATAAAGAGGAAAGAAAAAAATACTACCATGAACAAAGTCTCCTTAATGAAAGTGAGGTGAAGTCAAGGATTATTGCAAACGTCTGAGGTACTGCTCTACACTGCTGAAACCAGAAAACCAAACACAAAAGAAGAAATTAAAACCTTGGCTTTTGGCTTGATGTAGGTTCCCCAGTGTCTAACTCCTTTGGGAAAAAGGCTCCAACATCCTTTAGGGACATATGAAAAAAACTAGCCTAGCTGTTGTGAAAGTGCAGGTAGGAAGACATTGGGAGTCCCAGAGCTGTAAAAGAGGCCCAGGTGACAGAGAATCAGTGGAAGCTGGTATGCAGATGCACTGCTGTGGACAGAAAATGAAAAGTCCGAATGAAAGGTTGGTTTGCCTCCTTTTCTTCAGGGCTTGCTCTGTTTTCAGGGACAAACCCTACACCAGAAAATACAAGCATCCAAAGCCAGATTTTCAGGCCACTATGAGGAGAAAGAACATATTTCTGTCTATAGGTTTTCTCATCCTGCTGCTGTCCCCCAACACGCCACCCATCTCCCTTTCCTGGGAGAGCCCTAAGCAAGGCAGGAACTTGGCCTCACTTCACAGGCCAGAGTACGGTTACCTTTTGCCTGAATTAGTGTTGCTGCCATACATCCGAGCAAAAAGTTAGGGGATTTCTGGCTAGGGTGTCGATGAAAGGTGGCTCTGTGGGATTGTAAATCCTGCTTTTAACTAAAGGGTCCTCCCTGGAGATAAGCTAAGCAGTAGCCTGTAGGTGAGAGGGAAGGAAACTAACTGGGAGCCTGTTCAAGGTTTAATACGAGCTAATGGACTTCCTTTCCGCTCTGTGCAATCTCCACACGGAGCAGATCTAAAGGGGAGCTGACAGCTGGAGAAGCTTTCTCCTCACATTCCCAGAGCAACTGTCCTGCAACCACAGACCATCCTGCTCACCAGGAGATTTGGAGGTGTTTTTCTTCTGCACAGAGCAGCAGCCAGGACCATATAGTCTGAGGTCTCAAGAGACGGAACTAATGAGATGAACCGCGAGAAATCAGGTCAGAGAAACAAGGGCAGAACCAAGCAGAGAAGCTAACACATTACAAGGAGTTTGGCCCTCCTTGTTCAAAGAGTTCAAAGATGTTCTCCAGTCACTGTGGCTAGCATCTGGCTAGCACGGTCGAGGCATATCGGCTTCTGTTGTCAAGGGCAGACCACAGGGTGGTGTGGCATGTGTTTTGTCCAGCCACGTTTCCTTCCCCAGCTTTCTTACAGCAGCTTCAGTGAGATTGACTTCTGGCTGGAAAGGTGCTGCACTCATGCCTATGGCCTTCTCTACACATTCACCATTTCTCTCCCTACCTTTTCTAGTTACCATCCATTGCACTCACATTTAGTGGAGTAGTGGAAAAAAAGAACAGAAGGAGCTGGAAGAGAACAGCTCTAAACCAGGTTGTGATCTTGGACAGATACTTGCAACCATTCATATTGGTTGAGAGGTCTGCCAAGATGGATCAAGGCTGTATTTGTAAGGGCCATTAATCAAAGTGGGAGGAACAGCAGATATCAGTGACCCCAGAAAGAACAGATGTTGAAACTCCAGGCAGAAAAATGAGACTCAGGACACATAGCTTCACCACAATCTCCGTGGAGAAAAACAGATTGCAGTTGCACTGCAAGAGGGAACATCGAGGAGTAACCAGACCAGATCTGATTCAGGGTGATGGCAGGTGACAAATTTTGTACAAGCTTCTGAGGCAACTTGGAGACAAACTAAACTGTGATGGGGTTTTGGCTGCATTCACAAAGGATCAGGCAGATACTTGTCCCTACATGAGGGCATCCATGGGCTGAGGAGATCATGACCAATTGGTTGGGAATCAGAGAAGACCAATGACAATGATAAAGTGGCTGCAGGGACTGATTAATGAAAGGAGATAAAAAGAACAAATGGCAATGGCTAGGAAAAGAAGTGATAGCTGGGTGCAAGGCATAAACAGCCAGAGAGGAGAAAAATTGTTTAGGGGAGTACAATACAAGGTTATAACCAGGAGTAATTGGGTGAAACTGGACAAATGAAAATATAGGCCAAATATCTTCCTGACCATGGGACTTGCTGGACCGTGAAATAGTCTCCAAAAGAAAGAGGTGGAAGCCCCATTACCTGAGGCATTTAAAACGAAAGTGGACAGAGCAATCAAGCATATGCTGTAAATCCTCTACCAGCAGGGGAGCAGAGTAGATGACCTAACAGGTCTTTTCCATCTCTAATTTCTACATTTAATATAAGGAATCACAAAAACCCCCAACTTGCTATGAGATACAGAATAATGACTCAGCACTTGGGGAAAGCCAGTGGTAATCATGCAGGTAGGAAGGGAAAATGTCATAGAGATGAAGCAGAGAGAATAATAGGGTAGAGAGCGGCATTGTAAAAGCAATAGAGAGGCAACGACTCTACTCCAGCAGTTCAGCCGTGCTGAGGGAAGACAGGTGAATACAAATCCTTTATTATTGAGTTGGCCCTATATTAAAAAAGGGTCATTGGTTGCTAAGCTGAGAGGGAATAGTACCTTCCCTCCCTTTTCCTTGTTTAGTTTCAGGGACTGGCCAAAACGGAGCTGTAAGAGGCTGCAGGGAGTTGGCCCCGGTTTGCAAAATGGCCTGCGGTAGCCCAGCAAGGGATGCCTACCAGGAGATCCCAGCAGTCTCGCCTCTTGGCCACGCAGGTGAAGCAGCACTGCATTTGATGCGAGCACACCACAGTTAAGTAGACGCCATGAAACGTGAGCTAAGGCTTGCTTTAAAACACCATGGTAGGATTCCCTCGTTTGCTATTTTCGGTAGCACTGAATCACTTAATGGGAGCCTATTCTATCCCAGCACACAGCATCCTTACAGCAGACTCCAGAGGTGGTTCTGCCTTGCAGTGACATGGGTACAAGGAGGGCTGTGCTCTCAGGCATGTTCGGGGCTTGCAATAAAATGGGTGCATCCAAAAACCACCTAGGACACCAAAAACTGTCCTGAAAATCACAAAGAGAGATTTATACAAAGAGATGGCAAAGTTATTTTTTGCCTTTCCCCCCTTTTCACCCCTGTCATGACGGCTAGGGCTGTACTCAGTCCTGTGACTCCAGAGCTGGAGGGTGAAGGAAAACCGCATAATATCATCGCGGCTGGAAGTAGCGCACGTTATATAGTATGCATCCCATACGTTGCGGGTGACACAACGCCCCCCTGAACCTCTGTGCTGAGCTACGTACGACCCGCTCCGGGGTCTAAACACGGGCAGAGCCCTGGGGGCTTCCCTCGCCGGCTGGCAGGAGGTTTCCTCCGGGGCGGCCGTCCTCCGGTGGGGCAGGGGCCGGGAACGCCCGGCCGGGGGAGGGGGGGGGGACGGGGCGCAACCTCCCGCTCCCCCCCTCGGTCCCTTTGGCTTTGCAGTCACAGGCGGGGTGGGCCGCGCGTGGGGCGGGGGAACACGGGCCGGCAGTGCCCCCACCCGCCTGCCCCGGACTTCCCGTGCCCCTCGGTAACCCGAGCCTCATTTCCTGGTCGGGGCTCTTAAAGGGGCAGCCCCGGCGGTGGAACAAAGGCCATTGTGCTGCCCGCGAGCCGGCGCTCCACCCGCT
>JAYKAV010001033.1:528542-581310 GCA_035582835.1 Phoebastria nigripes | reverse complement strand
GACGACGAGACACGGCTGCCCCCTTCCAGCCTCCCCTCCGCTTTGGCCGGCCCGCATCGGCACCCGAGGGCGCCGGTGGCTCGCCGCACTCCCGCCCCGCCCGCGGGGCACCGCCGCCGCCCCGCCTTCGCCCCTCCCCGGTGGCGGCCGTGGCCGTTCGTGCCGGCGGCCGTCTCCTGCCGGCGCGGCCCCTTTAAGGGGCGGTGCGGGGTGCCGGGAACCCACGTCAGTTTCGGCCCCGAAACTCCGGATCAATGAGCGGCGCGGGGCGGGGCGCAGCGCCCGGCCAGGCCTGGCCCGGCCCCCGCCGCCTTTCGGTTTCTCTCTTCCAGGAAGGAAAACACCGGCGGGGAGCGGGGCCGCGCCGGCAGCCCCCGCCCCTCCCCCTGCGCCCCACCCCCCCGAGCTCCCCGTGCCGCGCGCGCGCGCGCGCACCGACTCACACACGGACTCGCGCGGGCGGAGAGCGCGCAGTCACTCACACACACGCACAGGGAACCACAGGCGCGCGCGGGGGGGCGGGAGCGATCGCGCGCCCTCAGAGGAGCGGCGGCGGCGGCGGCGGCGCTGAGGAGGGGACTCCGGCGGCGGGGCGCCTCCCCCGGGCAGCTCCGCGGGCCGCGCCGCGCCCGCCGCCGGGCGATGGTGGCGGCAGTAACTTCCCCTTGAGGGGACGGGCCGGGTCGGGCCGCGCCGCCGGGCCGGGAGAGGAGCGGAAAGTGGGGAAAGCCCGAGAACTTCCCGTCCGCCCGCGCCCGCCCTGCCGGGCTTCGCCGTTTCCCTCCTGAGAGATGTCTGAGGCTCCTGCTCAGTGTTGCATCAAGGTAAAGCCCCGTGCCCCGTCCGTCCGTCCCTGTGTCTGTCCCTGTGTCTGTCCGGCCCCTGTCAGCGCGGGACGCGCCCGCCGGCGCCTCAGGGCGGTGGGCGCTGTGTTTTGCCCAGGGTTATTTGGGTGAAAATAACTGTTTCTTCCTCTTCTTTTTTTCCCCACGTGAAGGGCGGTCGCGGGGGGGTCGGGGTCCCCCCGCGTTTGCGGGGCGCGCAGCCCTCAGCCGTGGCAGTCAGGAGCGCGGAGCTCCCCGCGCTGGCGGCCGGCCGCGGGCGGGGGGGACGCGGCAGGCGGGCACAGGGACGCGGCTCCCGGCGGTTGTCAGGGCCGTGCGCCTGCCCCGGGGGACACGCAGAGCAAAGCCGCCGCGGCCGGGATTTCGCGGCGTGGCTCTTCACGGCAGGAGCCGGCGGCGCGCTGGGCGCTTTAAACAGAACCCCGGACCCCGGCCCGGCCTGGCCTCCCGCGGGGCTGGCTGCCCGCGGTCCCCCGCCAGCAACTTCACGGAAAGTTTCCTGCCGTCGGGGAGATGCAGCCGCTGCTGCTTCCACCGACAGTGGGCTGTGGGGCTTTCTTTTTATTTTTTGCTTTTAATTTTTTTTTTTTTTTGTAATATCCGTATTATTATTATTTACTTTTAGTCGCTGCATTTACTGGCATCGCTTGCTGGTCAGCAGGTAGGGGAGCCAGGGCTGCGCAGCCTAGCTCCACTCTGCCAGGGCCTGGGGGATGCGTTTCTCTGTGGCTTGGCCTGTTGAAGAAGGGGTTGCCCCGTGAAGTTTCTCGTTTTAAGTGGAGGCGGTATAAAGCTGAGACAATGGAAACAAAATTGAGTTTCCTTTTTTGTCCAGACCCTTCCTAGCAGCCTGCTAGAAATACCGCTTTCCTCTCTCTTTACCTCACCCCTCGGTTTTGTTTCAATTATGCATTTTCTTCAGGAGTCGCTTTGCCTTGTTGCCAGCCTGGAATCTCCCTTCTGCTCGCGACTAACTCTGTCCGAGTAAGAGTGCTTTAGCGGTTGTCTCTCCCTGCCTGGAAGGAAAAGGTGACTTCCAGACTCTCTCTAAGGAGAAGAGCCTGGAATAAACACTTACTTATTCAGCTTAAAAGCATGATGCTTTTTTGTTTGCTTGTCCAGTGTGTGTGTGTGTGTGTGTGTGTGTGTGTGTGTGTGTGTATGTTTACGGTGGGAGTCTTGCATTCTATATGGTGTGACCACAATTTGAAAACTTCTGGGTGTATTTTCTCTTGTTGAGTTAAATGCGTTCAGGCCTGTGTCCCGTGAAGTCTCGTGGCTTAGAGAGTCTAGTTTGCCTTTTCATAACACAGACGGACAGATTGGATAGTAGGGTATTGTATGCGCATTACAGTATGGCAAAATGCTAATGCAGGCAAAATGTGTGCAATTATCTAAGCAGATCCCTATATATATAAACTGAAATATAACTACTGTTTTTTCTGGTAAACTCTGTGGAAAGGTAGGATGTGTTCTGTGGACAGAAGAACACAAATGAATGTCATGAAAAAGTACTGTCATGTAAGTTGTGTTTCCTTGTTTTCGACATGTCATTTTGAAAATATGAGGCTTACTTCTGCTCTTACTGAAGTCAGCAACAAAACTACTGTTGATTTCAGGAACAGTAAAACTGGTCCTTCCCTAACCTCACTAAGGTATGTTACAGAATCATACTGTAAGGGATCAGCTACATAGCAGGAGAGATAGAAGCAAACTTCTATTTGAGTCTTGAAATGATTAAATACCAATTCTTCATTACGTTTAGAGAGATATTGGGAAACTTTTTTTTTTTTAAGTGACTTTCTAAACATCGTGATCTGGACTTATCTTTATTCTTTAACGTGTGATTTGTTTACATGCTGACCCTTGCAGTTATCTTTGTCGGAAGACAGAAACTACTGTTGTTGGCTTCTCTGTTAGTGATTATTTTAATAGTTTCAAATATAGAAAGTACATATTTTCAGACAGAAATGTGAATTTCAAATGATAGCATTTCTTCACCAGTCAAACCATTCTGGGTAACTTTCTCTTCAGTTTTTCTACCTACCATTGTTTTTTGGACACTTGTTTCAACCAGGCAGAGTTAAAGGTGGTTGCGATTAGCAGCTGGATTTAAGAGGAGTTGTTTAAATGGTAGTGTGATTATACAAATACAATCGATCATTTCTTCAGCCTGCCAGTCCAGCTCGTGGCACGGAGCGTGAGGTCGAGGCAGAGGAGCAAGCTCCGCACCGTACTCCCAACTTCGCTGCTAAGCTGCTGTGTTGTTCTGAAAAGTAGCCAAGTATTGTGCTGCGAGGGTGTTGCAGAGTTTCATTAGGAGCCTGTGAGCTGGAAGCGGTGGTGCTGGTGGATGTATTTTGTATTTATTTATTTTCTTCCCTTCCTCCTCCAACACGGGGCAAGGGTGCGTGCAGTGAATGCCACAGCAACTGGGGTGATGAACCATGGAAAGCTTCAGCGGAGGGAGTGAAGGCTAGTGCTTTGTTTATGCCCGAGCTGTTCAGTGCATGGTCTCCCTATCTCACCTTATTAGAGAAGCACTCTAATAAGATTTAGGAAAACTTTGAGTAGGTGAAGTTTTGGTATATATTTAACTACTGGTAATCAATATAAACTTGCAGTAATATCTCGGTTCATGTCAAGTACTTATCAGTATGTATGTGTGATTGTATATTGATATGTGTTTGCTTTGCGGCAAGTATGTGTGCTTACTTACATTAACTCTTTCTCTGAGAGAGGAGAAATATAATGCTAATATCCTGATCTTGCCAACACTTGGGTGTGTGTTTGCCTGGCTGATGGCAAGCAGACCTGTTGTGGCAAGGAAGTGAAGTGTGTGCGTAAAGAGTCTAAAGCTGCAGAGAGAGGTCATCGCTGCGGTTTAGAAAATAAGATCTTGGGGGTCAGAGATGAGTGTGAAGGTTGGACCCTCAGTGTTCGCTACAACTTAGGGCATCAGTGTACCCTCTGTGTGAACTGATAGGCTTTGGGCTTCTGGCAGACTCCAGCCCGAGAGGGCCTGAGGGCTTTGACTCCGAGGTGGGTTCGGAAGGGACATCTGGTGTGGTTGTCATATTCGGACACTTTTTTCATCCCAGCTGTTGGGATGTCTACATTGGTAGTTAACCTGTTCCTCTGATCCTGAGCCATAGTAGTTAGCTGATTGTATTATTGTAAATACTGCCACGACGTTGGCACTCGTTACAGTATTGGCAAGTGATCCTTACGGTTTCACCTCTCCTCCCCCAGATGGGAGAAACGAGGCACAAGGAGAGTGTAAACATCTTGGCAAAGGCTTACACGAGAGCAAAAGCTCAAAGGGAGACAGGACTAGAAGTTTAGACACAGGTGATGATTTTTGTGATTAATTAAGGTCCATGTGGTGATGAGTTCTGTTTAAAACCTCACCTGGAGCTTTCTGATTGTGAGGATCTCCCTATTTTTTTCCTGAAATTATAATACCTTGAGAATATCACTGTGATGTCATATGGAGGCTCAGAATTCATCAGGCAAATAGAAAGGTCCCAAAGGGCGCAGTTTAATTTGTTTATTTTCCTTTTTATAGATTTGGCACTTTCAGTTGCTTAGCCTGATTTACCATGCAACCATACAAACAATTGTGCTGGCACAAGTGTGGAGTTGTGGGGGAAATAAAACTGGGAATATGCGGGGGGATCAGCTGCTTCAGATCTCCCAGACCAGGGCTTCTCCGAGCCCAGGCTCCCTTGCGTGCGCCTGGCTGATGCTTGAGCTGAGAATGCTTTCTGTGGGCAGCACTGAAGGCACAGAGCCTTCCTGCGAGTTGGGTTTCACAACTGGCTCCAGTGGAGATTTTATGCAGCTGTACGCTGGTGGATTTGAGCGCTTTCTCTTGCAGTGAGCTGTACGGAGTGGCCGTTGTGATTGCATGGGCACTGCAGGAGTCGGCACAGAACCCTGTAGCTCGAGGGCTTGTCTCACTGGTGCTCGTTTCGGATTCGAGGACGTACTTTGTAATCATTTAAAAAAAGGAAGAGGAAAAAAAGACTGATCGTGTAAGCCAAAGGGCAAAGAATCAGCGTAGTGTTTCAGCTTTCATTCTTAACTGGCTTCCCCAGATTTACTTACTTTTTAAGTAGTGCTTTATGTCTCCTAATACTTCATTGATGCTGTTTTTGCAAAGAGCTCTCTCCTACCGAAGGCTTCTCATGCTGAGGAACTGTTCAGCACCATGCAGCCAGAATCCTGTTACCCTTAACCAAGGCTGAGTATCTGTTAGTGCAGGGTATGTTCCTTAATGTTTATTAGTGAGCTTGTGTACTAGGAGGAGGATCCTTCTTATGTTAGTGTCAGTGACAAAACTCTCATTAAGTTCAGTGGGTGTAGGATTGAATGGGAGAAGACCAGTGTTTAGAAGTACATACTATTTACACCTGATTAATCACTTAACTCCTTGGCACCAGCTAAATTTAATCCCTCTGAAGCAAAATTTTACTAACACTGCCCCAATTAAACACTGGTCATTACTATTCACTGTGTCATTACAGGTGAAGTCAGTTTCCTGGGAGGCAGCCCATTAAAACAGCAGCCCCAATCTGAAATGCCCCAATTAAACAGAGGATACTTTAATGATAATTTACATGAATATTACACCTTGCATCTCAAAGTGCCTTTTGGAGGGAGGCGGCTAAGCGGCGCTCTGCTGATAGAAATGATGATAAGCAGGAGATGAAGTCTTGTACAGTTACACAGAAGTGAGGTTTCTGCCTTTTAGAAAAGTTATTTGGGTCCTTGAGTGCTTACTAGTGATAGCTTGCCTTCTGAAGTCTTCTGACAAAAGCTTTCCTAATAACATGCTTACTGTGAGAAAGGAGAGCTAAGGCAACCTGTGTTTTTGGCCAATAGTGTGGTTCTGACCTACAATCAAAAAATTGGCTAATTTGGGTTTTTTTGCATGCATTTGTTTTGGAGTAATTTGAATTTGTGGTTCAGTGCCTTCAGCTGGGCATCTCCAGAGTGACAGCAATTCAAAAGCAAGTGCTTCTGAAAATGTTCGCTTTGGCCTTTGCTTTCCCTGTCTGTGAAACAGGCATAAAATAATAATGAACTTACCTCTGCAGGGCAGTAGCGAGGCTTAGTATTTGTAATGTGGCATGGAAAAAAATTGTGTTTATTACAGAAATCAGTGACAGAGTGATCTGATTTATTCCTGGCTTTTTAGTTCATGTGGTGTTTGGGGGCGGGGTGGTGGTTGCTGTTTGGCTGTTGGCTTTTTTGGTAGGGGCCACCTACCTCTGCTGAGCAGTTGGAGAGAGCAAGATATTACTGCTTCACTGCGTCCCTATGGCTGGATCAGCCACACGTGGGCAGGGTGGTGTTTCTGTGCCCACAGCCCGCATTGAACTTGACTTTGGGAGAGGTGGGCACGTGGTGCAGGCGTAGCTGTTCTGCCACAATCCTGCTCCTGGCCCAGGGCAGGAGCGTCTGGGAGGGATGGCAGCCAGATGTGGCTGCCAGAGAAATCCCCGCCACCTTCCCCTGACCACTGTCCTTCCCAGGGCTCCCTGAAGCTGAATGCAGAGCAGACTGCATACTCGGTTGTCCCAGGTGTTATTTTTTCCCAGGGGTAGGAGGGCATCCCTCTCTGTTAGATCAGACACACCTTCATCATCTGACAAGGAGGACCCGCTGGCAAAGGCAGTGGCTGGTGGTCAGCTGCTAGCATTGTCACAACAATTAATTTTTAGGTTGCAATGTGTCGCTGTGCCCCTGAGGGAAGGAGGCTGCCCAGGACAGCCCATGAGTGGGGTGTTCCTCTAGGCAATCGTGAAGAAGCCAAACCAAGCCCAGGTACATGCTCAGGTTCAGCCTGAGCAAAGAGACCAGACAGGCAATAAAACTCCCGTGCCTTTAACAGCAGAGTTGTGACAATTGATTCCTGCTATCATGGGTTATTTTTTTTAGGTCTACAACCCGAGCCAAATTTAGACCACATTGGTTCTGGTGTTGCTGAGTTGTCTTCAGGCGGTGTTTTGTTGGAGCACAGAGGACACCTACTCTCTTTATCTACTTCTTTAGTAACATATGGAACTCAAGCCTAGATTATACTGATCCCCCCCCCCCCCCCCCAAAAAAAAAAAAAAGCCACTGCTGGCAGGAAAATAAATGCAGAAAACTCCAGCTGAAGTTGAACTTGTTTATGGAATGTCTGGAGTAACAGTAAATAAAGGATTTTGAAAGGAATTAAGCTTTTCACTGATAGATGGTATTGCTTCTCTTCTTTAATGCTACTGAGCTCCAAAGTGAACTGGGTAGAGCAATTAAGGAAAGCTATAAATGATTCTTCATCTAAATGATTTTCCAAAGGTTATTCCTTGTTAAGCCACATGCAGTTTCTTTGCTTCAGTGTTGTTCTTGTACAGTTTGCAAATACTGTCCTGGTTCAGACAGTCTGGAGAGAAAATAGGTATGAAAGAGAGAGAGATTATCACTGCGGTATTTATGTTGGTGTTCTATGGAATGTTTGCACATGGAAATAAATAGCATTGTAAATCATTTTAAAGATGTGTATAATGCCAAGAGTAGCACTGGGTGTGACTGCAAGAGTTAAGTGTTAGTACAACTCCACAAAAATACTTTGAATGTGACAATCAGACTTTACATGTTAAACTATTAACAGCTGGCTAATATTAAATCCAGAGTTTGGATGTTTAATTTTAAAATAAAATTAAATGTGGTTATAAATAGGAACAATGAGTGATTTCTTGGTGGTTTTTTTTTGTTTTGTTTGGGGTTTTTGTCTGCTTTTGCTGTAGTTTTTGGGGTTTTTTTTGTGTTTTTTGTTTTGTTTTTTTGTTGTTGTTGTTTTGTTTTTGGTTTTTTTTTTGTTGTTGTTGTTGTTTGTTTGTTTGTTTGTTTTTTTCCCCTAGCTAGCTCAGGTAGGGTCTGATCAAGCTTGGAAATTATTTGGTTGAAAAGTCTGGAGAGTTTAATCTGGAGGAAACCAACTGGCATCCAGTAAAGGGTATCCTTAAAACTGATGGAATGCAGCAGAGAGTGAGACTTCATATAGTTTGAATTTCAGCAGAGTATGGCTGAAGTGATTTTTCCATTATGTCTTCAGTGGGATCCTCCAAAACACCTATTAACAGAAACTAGGAATGTTTTCTAAATGGTATGGGATTCTGGGGAAATCCAGGAGCTTGGAGTTCTACCAGATAAATGAAATGTTTAATAAAAGTGCCAGAGATACTAGTACTAGAATTCAGAGACAGATTTATCCAGTTAGTAGGGCCACAACAAGGCATTCAATATCTGCAAACCACATTTTCCTTTTCTCTTTCTCCTTTTTTCCCTAAAAAGGACTTCATGTAAAAGTGGTTTCCATCGTTGATGGAGCACTGTGAAGCTCTGCTATGTGCTTGGAGGTCAAATGGAGCAAACCCAGCATTACAGCAATATTGGGGAGCTCCTTCCCACTTCCTAGGAACTCATCTAAGGTCTGTGTTGGGATTCCCCCCCATGACAGAAGTAATCCTTTTTTCTTCTGGTGGAGTAGGACTGGAGATTGTTGCTTTACCATGTTCCCTCTTGAACGGCGAGTTGTCATCTTCCTACCTGCCCTATGCTATAAAACACGGGCAAAGCCAAGCCTTCTCAGACCTGTCCAGGAGCCGAGATTAGAGGTGGTAGCGTGCAAGGAACCGGAGGCTCTGCAGTGATGGTGTTGGTCCCAGTCATCACTGGAGGCTACTGGAAAAAGACGTTCCCTGGCAGATGGGTCCTCCCTGCCACATCCACGAGAAGCTGCTTGGATATGTCCAGCAGGCACCACTGTGTGAGACCGGCTGCAGTTGAAGCCTGCAGAGTGATGGGGGTAGCGCTGGTGGGCCATTGTCAGCTGTGCCACTGCCTTTCTACGGTGGCGGCTCTGGTCCCAGCAGCCTCACCCCAGCTCCAGAGGACCAGCTCCCTCCAGTTTAGAGCACTGATGTGCTGGCTTGGGCAGCCTGGTGTAGGCACATGTAGGTGCCAGGTGCCCAGCTGGGGCTGTGCTGTGACTGTGGAGTGACGGACCCGCCATCTCCCTGGGGGTGAGGAAATGAAGGCCTGAACTGTTTTCACAGAGAGATGAGGATGCACTCGTTCCTGCTAAGTCCCAGGGTGCCAGGAAGGGCACCAGGTTACAGGAAGAGGAGTGCTGATGGGTATAAAAGATATTTCTCAGTTGCCAGTCTGAGTGGTTGTGTCATCATCAAATGGCTTGAGCAAATGGGTTCTCTGGAAGAGGGCTCGGGGAAGACTGTGGGAGTGGCTTCCAGGGGAAAAAGGTTATGGGCTGTAAAATGTTTCATGGCATGTGGCCTGAGATATGTATTGCATGTTGCACAGTAAACACTGGGCTCAAATAGACTAGGGGTAGTGTCTTAGCAAGCTACCTCACACCAGCTGAGTCATCAGAGCCATCCATGACTGACCGTGCGCTGGCTTTTATTACCTCCCAACTGGGACAAATTTTTTTAAACTTCTTTTAAACCTCAAAGAAAGAAGAGAGTGAATTAATAGTGTATGCACAGCCAATTAGGACAGCCAACTGAACCCTGCTGACGGGCAGTGGCTGAGTTTTGCAGGCTTGGAGAAGTGGGCAGAAAGTGCAGTATCTTTTTTTCCTCTTGGTAGTTTTGAGTGAGGTACTCTCACGGCTCTTCTGCTTAATAGGAACAGTGAGGTCTCCTTGAGCTGTTTGGTCCTGTTTGCTGATAGACCTCCCAGAACTGGTCTGGCAGCTGGGATCGTATTTTAGGAAGTGATTTGGTTGGTGAATGAAAGAGAAAACTGAGCTCAGTTTTCAATTTGGGGTCAAATAGGCAAATAAAACTGTAGTGGGAAAGCAGCAGGGAGTAAAATAGAAATTATCTGTATATTGCAGTTTGAATCCATGCCGTGTATCGGTTCTGATTACAGCGTGTTTTCCTGACTACTAGGAAGGTTTGTAGTGGCACCGAAAAAGATACAGAAATGAGCAGTGAAGTTGCCTGGGGAAACTTCCATAGAAAGAGAAGCTACGTTGCCTAGGACTCTTCAGCTTGGAAAGGAGACTGTTGAGGGAGGTATAATAGAAATCTATAAAATTGCACAGTAGTGTAGTATGGGGAGCAATTATTTCTGATAGTACAAAACTAGAGCAGGCAATGAGATTACCAGCTAGCAAGATTAAAACAAGTATTTCTTTCATCTGTGTTAAATTGTGGAACTCACTGCTGCAGGATGCCGTGGAGGCTACAAGTACAAATGGATTCAAAAGAGAGGGTAGAGGAATATGGGGAAGATATTAAGCCTAACAGCCTGTATGGGGGGGGGAAAACCCTATAATTACACAGGAGAAAGATTGCTTTTTCTGTCTGTTAAGCCTTTCCTGAAACAGAGACTTCTTGTCTTGTGGGGACAAGATCCTAGGCAAGATAGACTTGCTCTGATGATGTATAGGCATTCAGATGCTTCAATGTAAAATTTTGCACCCTGGAAGGCTGGTCTCAAGTGCTTATTAGTCTCCTCCGGATTGTTTCCTAAGTCTCAGCCCCAGCAGTCTTGATTTCAAGAACACTAGTTAATTTTAAGTGGGAAGAGAGCTAAGGAAGAATTT
Organism: Phoebastria nigripes; assembly: GCA_035582835.1. Lineage (NCBI taxonomy): Eukaryota > Metazoa > Chordata > Aves > Procellariiformes > Diomedeidae > Phoebastria > Phoebastria nigripes. The sequence goes on along the minus strand of JAYKAV010001033.1, from coordinate 570,840 downwards.
GTGTCTGTGACTCAGAGAGATTTGTGAAGTCTGGATTGCTAGGACTAGCAAGAGATTGGCTTTGTTGCTTTAATTACTCACATTCAAATGAAAGAGGGGAAAACCTTCAGGGAATACATGGAAGAGGAATTACAGATCAGCATTTGAAAAAGGGAAGTTTTCTGGTTATGGGGAAGAGACATTGTTTGCTTCTAGGAGCCAAATGTGGGTTGACCTATGCTATTCCAAAGGTCTCCCAGTTCCCATTATCACCCATGTGAAATGTGTTCCTGAAGCATTAACTCTTTTTCACATACGTGACAAATGGTGTCCCAACCGGAGCTTGCAGCCGTGGGCATAAGAGTTGCTGCTTTCACTGCCTGACCAAATGTTGCAAGCAGTCACTGAACTGTCTCACTCGCTAAGAAATGCTGTCATTTGTACAGACCTTGCATCATGCTTTGATTGTGACTTTTTTTTTTTTTTTTTTTTTTTTAAATATGTTAAAAAAAAAATTTGTTTTTAAAAATTAATTCCTTTTTTTTTTTTTTTTTTTTTTTTTTTTTTTTTTTTTTTTTTTTAATTTTACATCCTGTTTATGATAGACTGCACTTGGCTTTGCAGTGAAACGTAATTACAAGTGCAGTCTCCCCCATCAAAACCCTGAGCATTAAAAGTAGTTCTTAAAAAAAAAAAAAAAAAAAAAAAAAAAAAAATTAAAAAAAAAAAAAAAAAAAAAAAAAAAAATTTTTTAAAAAAAAAAAAAAAAAAAAAAAAAAAAAAAAAGTTTTGATAATTGTACATGAAAAGGAAGTATCTGGTACATTTTGAGGTAATATTACTTAATAAATAACAAGCTTTTTTATTAAGCAAATAAAATATCTTTTTTTTTTGATTGCACTGATTGTTTCTTGTCATGCTGATCTAGTATTAGTAGATTTTGCTTCCTCACCCCTCATTTTTATTTGTTGGCTGGAGGAAGAAAGCAAGCTTCCTGTTTCTGCAACTGCAAAGCATTTTCCAACTTCGGGTAAACTAGTCATTGTAATGAACTAATTGGCTAAACTGAAAGAAAAAAATATTCTCTCTGTATCTGTTGCCAAAAGCTGGCTTGGCTCTTTGGCAGGCCTGGGCTCTAGGTGTATAATAGTGGGTCCCACTCGTTCGAATGGTAGGACTTTCTTTTATGCTTTGGCACAAAGTTTTGTGCTTGGGATTTACCTTTAAATTATTTKCTGCTATTATAGTTACAACTGGATCTCAATACACTTTAGTTTCACATTTCTTAGGTTTTTTTAAATGAAAAAAACCCTACCTTAAAATTGAAATTTTAAAAGAAGTGGCTTTAGAAAAATTATGCATGTTTAGACATAATGCCTTGGCGGATCTTGAATACAGTGCTAGTCAGAACCTCTTTCTGTCCTCTGCATGTTATCCTCTATACTGAGTTTTCTTTTCATGCTTTAGTGGTGAGACCCATCTTCTTTAGCCACGGAGGGCTGAAGCAATGGAAAATCAGCTGACGTGAGGGGTATTTCTCCAGTTTAGTATGAAGGTTTGGCTTTGCAAACGAGGGCAAGCCATCGTAGATGCAGAACAAGCCTCCTGGTTCCAAATGAAACCAAAACCCTTATAGTATTAGTGCTCCTGGAAAGAAAAGGCTCTGAAAAAACAGGTTTTAACTCGCATCCTGTAGTAGAGGTGACTGTATGCTTTCTAAAATACTCAAAAGTCTCCATTAGCTCAATGTTTTAATATGTTTGTTGTTACAGCCAGTTCCCTGTGAGGTAGGGAACTAGGATTGCCCTGCTTCACAGATGGGGAGCAGGGTGGCTTCATGTAGTCTCTCGGTACCTATAGCTGCAGCAAAATAATGCTGTGCTCTCCCAACGTGGTCTCCTTGGGACTCCCCCTCACTACTTGTTTGGCAGATGATACTGTGCTTAGGCTGGCCTGTCCCATCACTCATGCTTGCCCTTCCTGCTTGCTGGGGTGAGAATCTCACGGTCCTACTGCGTGTCCCTAGGAAGTGAAGAGTTACGTCACCATCACTTCAGCTAGTCCAGTTATAAGGTGAACTTAAATACTGATGAAAGAGAGGGCTAGTTTCCTTCAGTCTAGACTGGAGTTTCCTAATTCCCCTGTCCATTTTCCATCAGTGGTCCACAGAGTACTCTGTCATATGCAAAATACTCAATTCAGCTTTTTTGGCCTTGGCCTCCTTTTTGTTGAAAAAGAGGAAAAAACCCTCCCCCAAACAACTACTGGAGTTCTGTCACTTTCTTAACCTCAAATAAAAAACAAATACAGGTAGACCCAGGTTGTCAGCCGGTGGTTGGCACAGCGGTGAAGAAAGTGTGAAAGCAGTGGATTGAAGACATCAAGATAGCTCCTTTGGTGATTTGCATATAAAGGACACTGGGCAGCTGGCCTGGAGTAGGGCTTGGTTTTAGAGCATGTTTAAATTTAAGCATTATAGCGAGCACATGCATATTTAAATTTTCATCTTCTAAAGAGGAGAAGAAAAAAAAAAACCCAAACAAATAAAACCCAACAACAACAAAAAACCAAACAACAAAACCCAAAATGAATTAAGGGAATTAATTAGTGGAGGTGGTTAAAATGATAACTTTTGGGGATGGAGGAAGTTCCATTTTTGGGTTGCTTTCTGTGTTTTTCTCTCTCCACCTGAGAAAGAACCAGCCTGAACAGCTTTGACTGGTCAGCAAAACTTTTCTTGCCCACTGTTCAAATTACTTGCTCGCAAAAATGAATGGCTTGGTTGGTATCTATGCTTCTGGAAATAAAATAATTACATATACTTGAAAAATAGACATTTTTTGTTCAGAATTTTTCCCTGTGGGTTTTCTGAGAGCACTTTTTACCATAGTCTTGAAAGCTCCAACAAACTGGTCACCTGCAGGTTTTCCTAGACACATGCCAGTGGTGATAAGAGTCCAGGTGAGCAGTCCTGCACTTCAGGGTTGGAGCTTCTGTCTTGATTTCCACCAGAGCTCCCAGAGTATGTTGCTCTCAGCCCATCCACTTTCACAGCCAGACACACAGAAATTTAAAGATACTTGGCACTGCTGAAAGATGCGAGCTTTGACATGGGGTGGCTCTCCACACCTGTGTAGATAGGGAGCTGTTTGAACCAAACGAGATCTGGTATCTGTATTTCTGTACACCTACTCTAAGCTATGGAACTGGAAGTTAGTGGAGGAGGGAAAACAGGAGCCAGGGAAATAGGGTGGGATTGAGAGTGAAGGAATTAAGAAGTGAGGGGGAGGAGTTTGCTGTGGCAGCAACTGCAAGCAGCTGGGCCCATTGCAGACTTCTGTGGAAATCGTAAAAATTTGCTTTAGAAGGTCATGAGAGGCAGAAGCAGGGAGAAGCTGAATTGGGAAGGCTTATTTCTCATCGTATGGGAACAGCGAGGATTAGATGGAAGCATCCGGCAGTTTTAAACAGGGGAAAGTATGTTTTCACACAACATACAGTGAGGTTACCAAACTTACTGCCAGGAGTTGTAATGTAGGGCCAAACAGGCAATTGGTTTCAAAGACAGTTCATACTAGATGGATCTGTTCGGGACCATTAATTGCAAAGATACAGCTGCAGTCCTTGGCTCAGAAAGCCCTTAACCTGTGGGTTGCTGGGGGAGTGTGCAAGGCAGAGTTTATTCCTTGTGCCCTTACCCTGAGCATTTCCTGCTGGGTGTTGCTGGAGATGTGGTACTAACTTAGACGGACCTTTGGGCTGACCAGAACTACTGTGTTTTTCCATTTTCATTTAGGGCTTTCATACTTTGATGCTGGACTCTCTACAGATGCCTCTGATAAGTGGATAAATAACAGTTGAGAGAACCTCTCATGTAAATCAGACCTTCTGCTCTGTTTCTTGATCTTGTTGTGATGTTTCCTCAGCAGAGGTAACCTGACCATCTGAAATTCATGAGACGGATGTTCTTCAGGTTATGAAGGACCTTGCAGTGAATTTTGTTTGGGAAAGTTCTTGGGGATTTTCCTGTCCTTGACTCTCCTCTTGGGCTGTGACGTCATTTATTGGCATAAAGTGCCCTGACCTATTTTATTTCTCTAGGTTTTTCCCAAGATTTGGCTGACAGAGGGTGGAAAAAATAATTAGATTCTTAGATAATTCAAATGCTACGTGCTGTGTCAGCCGCACCTCTTCTGATGGCTGATAAGAGACAAGTGAACACAGTTCCTTGCAAGACGAGGATGCATTTGTTTGGATGGCACAAACATGTAACCGCGTGACTGTGTGGCTGATGAACAGGTGTTATACAATACAGGGACAATTCCAGCACTTCCATTAATTTATTCCATCAGCATGCCTGAAACCTGCTTTGGAGTGACTATCTTGATTTGATAGTTCAATCTCTTTGCCTTTCAGTCCCTGACTCTTCTTTTCAAGTTCCTAATAGCTGAGAAAATTGAGGAGGAAGTGTTGTTTACTGAGTGCCTGGACTTCATTTTTCTACACATAACAATTAAGAAATGAGTAAGCCGGCAGACAGGACCTTCTCGTGGGACCCTGTGTACACCAAATATTTTCCTTCAGTGCAAGTTGAGCTGTTTCTCAAACCGTGCTTGTCCTGCACTAATGCAGTTAGTGGGCAATCAGAACTAGAAAGGTGAGCTGGCTAAAAGAAAAAAAAAAACAACCTGCAAATGCTTGTGTGTCTTTTACCAAGCCCCACATCTAGAATGTCCTACAGCAGGCAGATACCATAGCAGCTTGCTTTCGTGTGGTACATACTTGCCCGTCTTTAGGCTGAATTTAGTTGTGATGTCTGTGCTGCACAACCTGCTCACCTTTAACTGTCTCCTGAGGTCCTGTCCCACTGCATCAGCTTGGATGGTCCCTCTGGGGACAAGCTCTTCCTGGCTATAGAGCCTGAATGTCTGAAGACATTATACTCGCTACCAACACAGTGAAACAGAAGCAGAAATTCCCAAAAGATGCTGATAAGCTGAAGGAATTCTGTTTTCCCAGGTTAGACACAAGGAAGTTAATTTTATCATTCCGTACAAAAGTGAATTAAAGTATGTCCGTTTACCACATGCAGAGTCTGGACATGCACTTTCCTAACCCAGTGTGCAAGCACAGCAGTAACATGATCCTGTGACCAAGGACTGTATTATTTGCCCAGGTTTTGTAGATCGTCTTTAATTTCTTCCTTACTGATATCCTAGCTGTTTGCACTCCACTACTTCACTCCTGAATTTCCCGCTCAGGCTTTGGGTATCAGTATAGTTCATGGTGCTGCAGGAGTGGGTGTTGGAATGCCATCTGTGGACAAATGAACAGTTAACGACGCACTCTGAATGCAGCCCTCGTTTTAGGCTGGTGAAGCAGGGCTAAATTTTCTCATGCCTGCCTTTTCCAGTGCTCAGCCTGCCCCTTTCTCACATTTCCAAATGGATAGCCTATTCGTTCATGCACGGTCACCATGCTGTGTTTTCCTTCAGGTTTGTACCTCAAGTTTTACCTCGCCTTTCACATGTTTGAAGCCGCAGTCCTTAAAAGTGGTGGTGACAAGGCTACTGGGAAAAAACAGCCCTTGGAGATTGCAAAGTCCATTTGTTCTTCAAGTCACTTGAAAAAGGAGCTAAATAATATGCCTGGTTTTAGAAAGCAACAGTATTCTATCTGATCTTGTCCTTCCAGCGGAAAAAAAGGCGAGGGTTTGATAATCTATATGGCAGTACAGTGGTAAACTTGGAGTGATTTAGACCGTTAATGGAATGTACTTTAACTTTGATTTCTTAACAGTGTGTCAGATGAAAGGATAATCTTAGCCTGTCTGATTTCCCATTGCTGCTGGCTTGCATAGCATCTGCCTAAAATGAAAAGGCAGCGCACAGATCCCAGTGTGCATAAGTAGCAGGCTGCTCGCGTGGCCAGGTCATTAACTTCCTTCCCTCCATTTCTCGATCTCAGGTCTCACTGCTGTCTATTGTTAATTATTCTGGCTGTGGGCTCGTTAAGAAGCCCTGAACGCCAAGCATTTTTCCAGGCACAAGTCATTTGTGCTGAGATGTTTGTTTTTCCTGTGGCTAACTAGTGTCTATCCTCCTCCTGTTTTGCCTCTTACTTGTATGCTCTGTCATTTCCCTTTTCACRGGGTAAGGGTATTCTCCCTAAACTCTGCCCTATTTGTTGCTGTAAAGTGCACATAGGAGGTTGCGGACTATATTGTCAGGCTATGCTATAACCTGTTTTCTTTTGAAGTACAGTGGGATTTGGCATCATAAGAGGCGAGGCTCTTTAAGCATGATACGAAGAAGAGTCCTGCTCAAGATATGGTGAGGCAAGTGAAAACTGTGACTTGAGCAGGGGTCCTGGGTTTTCATCCTAGGTTGAGCCTGCTAGTTCCTGAATTCTTCTATGGTGTTGCTGTACGATACTGTCATACCATCCTTCCCTGCCTCTGGCAGTGTCTCTGTGGAGGAGTATTTGCCGATATCCAACTTTGGGCTGATGTGAAGCTGGTTACTTCTCCGCAGGTTTTTAACCATTCTTTAAAGGCACTACAAAAGTACGCCATTGTTATTTTGCTGAAGAAGTAGTTTGATGAGACTCTTAATTCAAGATAAGGTGGTAGCACCCTGAAAGATCTTGTCCCGCCCTTCCCCTTCCTCCTCCTGTGGGCTGGCACAAATGTTTGGGTGGACGTGTGCTTGATAGGGCAGCAGATCTTTAAAATGGACAGCTTGTGCTAGTGCAAGGCAGAGCATGGTGTGGAGGTGGGAACGAGCAGCTGGGAACATGAGGAGGGCAGGGCATGTTTTTTCAGTGGCAGTGCCGGTTGATCTGGGATTAAAGCGTTGATGAGACTCAGAATAAAGCTTTGCTCAGATCTCTGTTACCTGACATCAGAACCAAAGCTTTTAAAGATTCACGCTTACTTTCTTTATAAGAACTGTCTCTTTAGGCTAGATAGAGTAGCTACAGGGAAAGTGGTCACTGTTTCAGGAAAACATGGTGGCTCTTGTGCCGAGAAGCCATCTCTCCTTTTCGTACACCCGCAGACACCAAGGGTCTGAAGCAGCGTGGTTTGCTCTTCTACTGTGAAGGGTAGAGCTGTTGCCTGGAGGTATGAATGAGCCTTCTGGTATCAGTGTGAGGTCCCGCTGCTGTCATCTGCGGACTTCCAACTGTGCTATGGCTTGCTTTGCATTTCTGAACACACCTTGGCTGTGCTGTTTAGGTTTAATTGTAGGAGAACGCTGCTTTAATAAAAGGAGGCACTTGCACGTATTGAGTCTTCTGAGATAGACTGAGAACGCTGAATGCCAAACCCCCCACTTTCCTTGCAAATTTATGCTGTTCTGTACCGCTGATGCTGACAGACGGTCTGGACCTGTTTAACCATGCAGCAAAGCGTGAAGCCTCTCTGGGTCAGGGGAGGAAGTTCGTCCCACGTGCCTAATCTAGAGGTCATTTCAGAGTTTCAATTATCTATTAAAATTGTGTCCTCGAAACATGCAAACGTGGAAATGATACGTTCAGTCCATAAACGCTAGCTCTTTATGAGCCATGCTCACCGCAGCTTTCCTGGGAACTTGGTATATATGCCCTGTATTGGATTTGGCGTGAAAGGTATTTGTGGCATCCTTTCTGTAGAAAACTAGGCTAGCTCACAGATCTTGTTTTATTTTCTTTATATCTTCTATGCTGGCCTTGTGACATGGTTATGAAAATATACCAGCCTGGCGTATATACTCATTATCCTGGACAGGGAGGATAGGCTTGGGTTAAAGGTACTGTATGGAGATACAGGAGGTTTTAGTTCAGTCCCTGCTCTGCCACCGCATTCTCTGTGACCTTGAAGTCATTTAATGTGATTGCCCCTCCATAAAGCATTAATGCCTAGCAAAATGGAGTCAGATCACGGGTGGAAACTGCTTGTGCCTCTGTAATACAAATAATTAGTAATGATCTTGCCCTAACCCCTTGCTGGGATGATTAATATTGCAGGATTATTGGCAGTAGGATCCAGGGTTTAATAGTACAGGGGTATGATTTTGGGTAGTTTGCTCTTTGTTTTTTTAAAAACTTCTGTTTTGAATTCTCATCTGAAGAACTCCTAAAGATACCACTGYGTTGGTTGATGCATAAAAGGAGGCCTGAACCATGGCTAGGATAATGAACTTAAATTTTAATGAAAATTAATATTAAAATCTGCACAGTGTAGAACTGCCGAGCTATCAGTTTGGTATTACCCCAAAGTTGGTGATTTGTGTAGATTTTAGTGAAATGGTTCCTTCCGGCTGATAGCAGCTTAGATTATCGTTGTGGTGAAGACTTGAGAAATTCTCCTCCCTCCTCCAAAGTTACTTGAAAAACTAAAGAAACTTTTGCAGCTGAAGGAGGAAAGAAGTCACTCTTCAAGACCCAAGTATTTACCAGAGATTGTAAGACAATTGTGTTTTATTGGACCTGATCTCTATGCTCCACTGAGTTAAGAGGATTTGGCTGAAGCCTATAGTGATAACTGTGCAAGAGATAACTGCTAAAGGAAAACTCATTATTAGTCAGTGGCACTGGCCGTAATGAAAGCTAGTCAAGAGACAGATTTTGTCACACAGGTAACATCACTACTTTTAATTCATTTTCTGAAAGTTTGAACATGAGGGAAAAAGAATGTCTTTGGTTTAAAAAAAACAACAAAACCAAAMCAAAMCAAACAAAAAAAAAMCCCCAAACAAACAACAACAAACCCTTAGAAGTCTGGTCAGATTCCTAGGCTTTTGTTAACAGCAAGGTCAGTTGGTGTCTTTTTTTTAATTACTATTATTTTTTATTTTGAGGTATTCTCATACAAAGCAGAATGATTCAGCATTTCAGAACTCCATTCTTCGTTTGTTTTTTCCTGACTCAGCTTGAGGAAGTTGACTGAAACAACACCTTTCCCTCAGAATACAGACAACATGTTTTCTAATAATGATAATTTCTGATTAGCAGATGATGGCACCAACAGCAACAAAAATAGGAAATGATGGTACAAAGTAGCACATTTGTGTGTGGTGTGGTGTGTTGTTTTTTGTTTTTTGTTTGTTTGTTTTTGTTTTTTGTTTTTTGTTTTTTTGTTTTTTTTTTTAAGGCCAGAGGGGCTGGTAAGAAGCCATGAGTGGAGTCCATTGCATCTTTTTACCCAGTGTTTTACATCTTACCCGTGACACCTGCATGGCAGGCAGATCACAAACCCTCGAGATTTTTTTGTTCTTGACCCACCCACCCGGCTACCTATCCATATCCCACATCCAGTCTCAAGTAACACTGGTGACCGCCTGAAACCGTGCAGACGCTCTATCTCTTGAGCCTGCATGATGTCTCTGTCCGACAGGCAGCCTGGTCGGGGAGGGAGGCAACTCACTGACCATTCTTGCTCCCAAACAGTGGGTAGCACTGATGCTGTTGCTTCTCTGCAGCCGCGAGAGGTGACTTGCTGTCTGATTACCTGTCTCCTCCCCTGCACCAGCTCAAGACTTTGCAACTTGAGACTCAACAGATTTTAAGGCTGACCTTGCCCGCATGAGTCGTCTCTTTGATGTGTGTGCACTTTTGATGGGAGAGAAAGGAGGCAGGGATGACTCGCTGGCTGTGATACAAGACTGCTTTCCACTGCCCTGTCTCAGTGCATCAAATGGAGGCATCTTTTCGTCCCAAGCCTCTGCATTGCCTGCAAGTTGGAAAACTAATTGGGCTCACATACTGAGGAAGGGTTTGTATTCCCCCYACCCCCTGCAAAATGTAAAACATTCAGAACGTCTCTGACAAGTATGAAATTGGTGCAGGAGCTACTTCATTAGTTTGGTTGACTCCTATCCACCTGTCTTCTGTTCATCTGGCTATTATTTTATTATAATTTCCTTGTGTGTACTGTGATTGGAAGAAATCTCCATTTGTAGTTAAATCCCTTTCAGATTTATTTAAAGTGGTTGTCTGTCTTGGTTTTGTCTCTTGTCCCATCTCAGAGATGTGATTTCCTCTTTCTTCTATCACCCCTTGCCAAACATTTTGCACCATACAAAGGCACCTAGGTGCCAAGGTAGACTAGTAGTACTGTAGACCTGTTCAGTGTGGACTGAATGGATATCAGACAGTGAAGAGGTCCAGTGCTGAATGTTTTTGTTTTGTTTAATTTAAAAAAGGAAAGAAGCCTTAGCTAGAATACTTCCCTAAGAATAGATAGCCATTAGCTCTTGGAACATTGTAATTACCAGAGAGAATTCCTAGATATCTGAAAGTGAGTTTGTTTGGTTTTTTTTTGGGGGGGGTGGAAACAAATTACATAAGAATGGAAATCCTTGATTTTTAGAAGCTAATAGTGTAGCTTCCACACTAGTCCTGCTGAATGGCTGCGCATTGCCCTCTGTGCTTCTCTGAAATAAGTCCTGCCAGTGCTGCTGCGTCACTGGTAGTGTGGGCTCTCAGCTCTGTTAAGGGACAGTGGCTCTGACCTGACAGTCGGCTCCCAGGGATTACTCCCTTCCTTTTCCTTTTCTAGGCTGAAATGGTCAATATTTGCCACCTTGTTTGAGAACAGGCACTTTCCAGCTGCAGCAGCTGTTTGTACAGAATCTGCATCCCTCTTAGGTTATTTGAACAGCTGGACAGAGGATTTTGGAGCTGCCCCTGCTGGGCTTACTTAAGTTTCTGAGAGTCATTTTTGTTGGATCCATCCTTGAATTAGATCAGCTCAAGCAATGTTATTGTGCAATTTTTACTCGAGACCAGTACAGCAGACAAGGAAAGGTGTATGTATGTGTGTGGGAGGATGTTTTCAGCCCTGTAAATGATAATCTCCAACTCTTTGCAGGTCACTTCTTTCTTTCCTCTCCCCTTACTCCCAAAGATTGTTCCTGCATGTTTTACTGGTGAGAAGAGGTTTCCTTCGGAAGTTAGGTGCCAATTTGAGCTTCACTCAGAAGCTTTACGAAAAGGTGGTTGAAGTGCTGGGGGAGAGAGCTCCCTTTAAGCATGTTCCCTTGCCTGTGGGGTATCCCTGTGAAGAACTGCTGGTTCTTAAATGCCTTGAGAAAGGGCAGGGGGATAGGTTCCTGGAAGAGTTTTCTTTTCCTGGGGGACCCCTGAGGAATTTTGCTTGCACTTGTAGCCACTTTGTGGTGAGTACAAATGCACCTCGCTCTGCACTTCTTGGAATTGGGGCTCGCTCACCACTCTACATCTCAAGTAGTGATGCTGTGTGTTTTTGTGTACCCCTCCTGACTCCACGGTCCTGCGGTTGTGGTGGATTTTTGGCCACCTGTGGTTTGAAGCAGAGTTGCTGAGGACTCTGTGTGTGTGTATAGGAATAGCAGATTAGAAAATGAGAGGTTGAGAGGCTCAAACAGCTTCCGGAAAGTGTGGGAGTACAGGCCAGAGAAAGGAAGAGAAATCTTTTTGAAGCTATATCAGTGCTTTACACGGACAAGAATAGCAGACAGAGCGTATTGACAGAGCAGTCTGAGGATAAATGTGGCCGTGTAGTAAAGTTAGTGCTGTAAAAATCACCACTGACCACTAGCGAAACAAATTCTTCCAGCATGAGTGCAGTTTTACTGGTATGGTTGGGTCCACAGTACGCACTTCTGCTGGCATAGCTATGTTAGTCAGACCTGATGGACTTCGGTGGGTCTGCACGTGCCTGTAGTGTACGTGCAGCCCTTCTAAAAATTATGGAGGAGGTGTGAGGAACAACTCAGATCACGTCTTGTGATGTGCACTGCCCCTGGGAGGAGAGACGAGATAGCTGGGTATTCTATTGCAGATCTGTAATGTGTATGGTTCATGCTGGGTACTTGGTGCTTGGATCCTTCCTCTGGCTCGTATAAGGTCCTTCCTGAGAAGGATTAAACTCCTTGCCTTAAAGCCTGTAGTGGGCGGTAAACAGGCCTTGGGTCCTTGGTGGAGCGAGGCCCAGCTTTTGTTTCATGTTTCAGATGCTGTTTCCAAAGGCTTTACAAAGCAAATCAGTGTAATTTCCTCTGTTTTTCTAGTGGGGAAGCTGAGGCAGAGAGCAGCAGTGGTGAAAAGGGAACAGCTTATTTAGCATCTGCCTTCCTAAGATGGGAACAGCAACCTGTTTTGTTCTAGCCCGGTGCTTTGGGCACTTGTTCAACAACACATTTAAGCACATGCTTAATGATAAGTGTKGCAATAGCTCCATTACCATTCCCTCTTTTCAGAGCATCATGAACAGTACTGCTCACTGAACCCAAACTGCTGGACTGTTCCCACTTATGCCAACCCATTAGCATCACCCAAGCTGTCAGCCAGGAGAAAGCTGTATTTGCTGGTGTAAAGGATGTCAACATCTGGCCTGTAGAACCTGTCTTATCATTAAGGACGCAGGAGATGGAGCAAAGAGTCATCTTTACAGTGAGGAAGTGTTGGGTTGCAGGAGATGGAGACAAACAAACTTGTCCTGACAGTTGGCTCTTGGATGGACTTCACTTGAAAAGAAACTCCTGAACCTCCAGGTGGGCTCAGAACAGTCACACAGAGGCAGCACAGGGTCACCAAGGAAACACTTTCATACAGCAGTGTAATGACCCCTGTTAGTCATGCCTTGAGCATTTCAGTGATGTAGTACCTCCGTTTAAAAAAAATAGCAACCTAAAACAACAACAAACCGCAAACCAAATGACCAATGACTGTTCCAATACATCTGGTTGCCTGTCTTCAAAGAGAGCTTCAGTCTTTGCAATTGTCCTGGCATAAAATGTTTCACAATTATGCTAAGAGGCAGACTTAGGTCAGCTTTGGAAGCTGCTTTAATGAACCCCAAGGTTTGACACCCAACCTAGCTTTTCTAAGGGCAGCAATTTATTGTTGCCAAGAAAATTACCTTTTCCAGGATCTCAACTCAGGAGCTGTTTGCAGGGTGGTGGGATTACAGTGCTTAGAAAGGGTGTTACAATTCCATTTGCTGCTTGATTTCTTCTCATATATCATGTGAGACACTGTTCATTTTTTTTTCCTCTGTAGGCCAGCCTCAGTTCAGTATATCCCTCCGGGCATTTTGATCATCTTGGGGTCTTTGCCACTGATTTCAGGAGGATGTGATTCAGAACTTTCACATGGGTTGGATTTTCTCAATGAGATTGTTTATGAGAGAACGAGTTTCAGGATCATATCTCAGGAATTTATGTACTTTTGTTTCTGTTCATCTATAGATCCAGGAGTTTTGTGAGTGTTGCAATCTTAGCATCAAGGCTTAATCCATTCAGATTAGAACCAATGGGAGTTTCCAATACTAATTGCCACTGACATAAATTCCAGCTCATAAATTTGGCATCAAAATGTATGTTGTGTATGTTATTGTTATATGCTACATTAAGTGCAATATAGATTATATATATCATGTTATGTGCAATATATGCAGTTGCCTGTTACATTTACTTTTAAGTAATGTTATTTTCTAAAATTAGAGACTACTGTACGCTCTCTAAAGAGTTAGTCTGAAGTGGATTTTTTGTCCAATCCAGCAGACAGCTGGATTTTCTTATGGCTGACTCCTTGAGCTACCTGTGTGCTCCTTGTCTGTGCCTCAGTATCCCCTGGAAGAAAAAGAGGAAGAAGGGGGGGGGAACAAAAAAACAAAAACAAAAACAAAACAAAACAAAACAAAAAACAGAAAGAGAGAGAGAGAAATGCTGCTCTATTGCCTTGTAGTGCTGGGAGGCTTTAATTGTGCTGCTGCCGGTACAGCATGCAGCAATCCTCAAACATCTTGTTCCACAGAATGTAAGCACAAGCTGGTAGCAACAATGGACTGATGTTGTCTGTGATGTTTGAAATATGTAGATAACTTAGTTTCCATGGAGGAGAAGCAAATTCTTTGAAGGACTGAAGGGGGTGAATTGATGTCTAAAGATGAGTGAAAGGTGAAAGGGAAGACTGATACATGGAAGGAGAAGAGAACTTAGTCACTGTCATAAAGGTACTACCAAATTGGGAAGCATTGGGTTAACATCTAATTCCATAGCCAGAAGGGTTAAGAATTATTTAAATAACATCTACATAGTGATTTATTAAATGGTTAAATGATTTATTAAAGGGTTAAATTAAATTTATTAAATGGTTAGTAGAAAGCTAGAGCCATAATACAAGGAATATTTTCTCATTTTTCTCTTTTGTTTTGGGAGATGCACAGGGCAGATGGAACTGATGGTTCAGGAAGGGATTGCTCCTCTCTGCAAAATCTCAGGAGGTCAGGATTAGCAACTAACAGAGACCAGCTGAAGAAAGAGAAAGGAACATACTCCCCCTTCTTAGAAACTTGCAATTTGTGATGCAGATTGATGGGAGGCACATATACCAATTTTGAAACTTGTCCTTAGCTCACCCAGGTAATTGCCATGCATGAGATTTGCATCAAAAATTTTGCTAAACTTTCATAACCAAATTAGCAGAATTGTGCAAAACTTGTGTGATCTAAGGTTTTGTGATTTAGGCCTGGGTCCTGTGAACATCTACTGAGATTCTCTGGACCTGCACTTAGTTTTGGCCAAATATAGGTTGAGCATCTTGATGGTTTGAGGGTGAAATAATTGAAAACTTTTATGTTTACAGTGATGATCATGGCTAAAAGACTAAAACAACAGCTCTTGATCTGAACATTCCCAAATTTGGAAGTCTGAAATCCACATCTGGTTAGAATTTTTAGATGGAAAGATTTTATCCTTAAAAAAAAAAAAAAAAAATCACTGATGCTTAAACTTAAACAACCACAAAATAAATCCCTCAGGAAAGACAAAACATTGTATGGAGAGAGGTTTTTTGGAAGGAATTTATTGCAGTGCTTGTCACCTTGATGTCCTTAATTCACACTACTAATTTCATATTGCTCAAGTTAAAAAAAGAGGACGGTAGATTAAAGCAAGGTGTATATCATGGTTGAACATTCTTTAAAACTTTCTCTTGGACTGCCTCTCAGTGAGAAAGTTAAGGGTTAATAATTTGCTCTGTCTGCTCTTGATGTATAGATGTAGTCTTCACACACCAAGAACACAGTTCTACAAATGCATATGGGTCCCACTGGGTTTGGTGGGATTACTCACGTGTCTGAATGCCTGCAGGCTTGCAGCTCAGTTTTATTGGTGGTGGGGTGTTTTTTTTTTTTTTTTTTTTTTTTTTTTTTTTTTTTTTTTTTTGGGGGGTGTGTGTGTGTTTGTTTGTTTGTTTTTAAATCCTTTTAAAAAATACACAGGAATTAAGCAATTTCCTTTACACAGTGCCTCAGCCAAAGCCCACTGAAGTCATTGGGAAGACTCCCACTGTTTTTTAGCTGGCATTCGGATCTATCCCATATTGCTTATGGCCTAGTCTACTGGGTGTGTGTATGGGGGTGTATAACCATCTTAGTTCTTCTAGAATGGTTATCCTGCTGTAATTTAGTTACCATGGAATAGATTGCCCATGTTACTAGCAGCATAATTATTCTGGAAGAAGAATACTTTGATTGCATAATTGTCTCTGTATGGGGAGCTACTCCAGAATAAAAATCGGGCAATGGCTTCATCTGCAATAGCTGTGCTACTTGGTTGCTTTCTGTAGGCAAGGTGTTTTAAACAGAGGTGAAAGGCAGTGATGTGAATCCCTTTTTACATCAGCATAGCCTATCTGCTGCGAATTTTTGCTGAGTTGTAGTTATCCTAGTTTATAAAACAAAACAAAACATCCAAACCCCCAAAACCCAGGTGTAGACAAACCCTTACTATGGACTGCAGCCAAACTCCTGATCCTGCAATCAGATCTGCGTAGGTGGACCTCTGTGCCTATGACTTCAGTGGGACTCTCTGTATGTGCAGATACCCACCTACGCAGATCTGATGGCAGGATTGTGGCCCCACACTAGTAAGAGAGCACAAGTGTTGCCCTTTGTTTAGGGATGAGCGCACGGGGAATGTGGGGTATGACCCAGGTGGTTCAAAGCATTGGAAGTGTGCTATCTTTGAGATCCCTGAGCAGACCTACCCACACTCACATTTTAATGGGAGCCCTATTTATGGAGATGTTGATAAGCAATTTGGAGGAAAAGCTTTATCTGTCATTGCCTTTTTGCACTAGTACAGGTGAAGCAAAACACTCAGTAAATTAACTCTTTTTGCAATGTGTGTATGGATCCTATGAACAGACTTGGAGCAGACTACAAGGCTGAGATTTTACAGTTTCCATGTTTGGTGCCTGAACCCATGGATCTAACAAGACCTGTAGGCCTAAGCATTTTAGGCTCATTTTCAAAGCTGCTACATTACTCTTGTATATTTAGCTGTTCCTTTAACACCCTAACTTTTCTATTAATGTGAGTACTGGCTAATACACTACACATACGCACATATACAATATTCATTCCAGACATTTCAGAAGACTGTTTTTAGAAATTCACCCATGTGATGATGTGTTAACTTTAAAGCATGCACTTCAGAAATAAAGCAGGAGTTTAACTAACAAAAAAAAGGGTTAAAGTGAGACTTGCTCAGTCCCTTTGTAGTACATAAATTCATACACAAATATGGAATTTGCAGGAGGAGATGAGTTAGTGTTTCTCTGCCCCCCCCCTTTTTTTTTTTTTAAATTAACCAAATACATTAGATGTGGTGCATGTTCTTACATCTGTGTAGCGCGTTTATTACATAGAAATAGAGCTGGTATTAAGTGGTATTTCCCATGAAAAATGTCAAAAGAAATTATTTTTTAATAGATTTTCCTTTGTAATGAAAAAAAGGTTCTTTTATATCCATTTTCAGAAGAAACACATTTTTCCATAAATACAAGGACTTATTTTGTTGACCATAAACAGAAAATTAGCCACTTCTCTGTATTACTTCCCATCTTAAGACCTCTGCTGTGAATGTCTGTTCTAAAAACTGTTGAGTGTCCTCAGCTCTCATCAATTAAAATAGATATGGAAGCTTATCAGCATGTCAGTGGATTGGACTCGGAGAAATCCGGTTGAAAACCTGGTCAGACGTGATGTTCTGGCTGCAATTAATCCAGACTGAAGAGGTGCTGCCTCAAGTACTTACACCATATTATTTGTCCCTTCCACCTCCACCCCACCTGCCTACAAAAGGCTCTTATTCTCTCAGCTTTCCCTCTGTAGTTGCTTCCTAATCCAGTTCTATCAAAATTACAAGGTGGGTTTTTTTTTTGTCCTTAATGTAGTCTGGATAGCAGATTTTTTTTTTTTTTTTTTTTTTTTTTTTTTTTTTTTTTTTTTTTTTTTTTTTTTTTTTTTTTTTAAGTTAGAAAGTTGTCATTTTCTTTAAATGGTGAAATTGGGAAGTTGAGATTCCCGCCTTAGTGGGATCTACCTCCCACTGGTCATGGAGTCTGTCGTGGTTTCCTGAGCCAGATTTTCCCTGTATCTAAAGCCTGTTTTCTTAGTGGCATCTACATACTGAGGTAAAGACGTTGATTAAAAAGCAAAGAAGTTAAGACTGCAAACTAATTCAGTTTTAAAAATAGCAGCGAATCTATTTTTCCATTATAGGGAAATATGGAAAGCAGATGGTAGGAATTTTTGGCAGTGGGAGTTACTTTATTTGTTGGTGGAAAACGGCTTGTTCTGGAGAGGGTGCGTGGCGGGGTGGGGACGACTTGATTCGTGCGCTCCCGTGCTGCAGAGCCATTCCAGATGTATCTTGACCCACACTGTGGCCAAAGCTCAAAGTGGTTCAGAGAGGCTGCCTAGGTGAGCTGTGCTGGGCAGCAGCCTGCTGCCTTGGGTCGGGCTTATCTAAGCAAAAGCCAGCCCAGACCTCGCTCTCTGTGGAGCCTCCATGTCTGTATTTCCTTCAGAAGTGGCAGCCCCTTCACTGTGTGGCTCCTTGGGCTGTGGCACCTTGGAGCGGCGACCATCCCTACCATAGGCTGGGTGCGTACCCCCTCTTCCCAAATGCACCCGCCATGCTTCAGTGTCTCTACATGTGGCATGGCCATGCAGGGGTGATAGTGAGAGGGAGCTGGGCCACTTTCCTTGGCTCTGCCGCTGGCTGGAGAGGTGAACTTGGAAACAACGCTTCACTTGTTTGTGCGCTAATAAGGTGAGTGTAAGATGTGGGTCTCCTTTGAAAGGCATGGAGAAGGCAGCAATGCTGCTGATGTGATGCACTGTGACTGGTTGCGCATGTGCACCTGAAATCTGCCCAGGACTGTCAAAACCTAATTGGTGTAAAAGGCATGTTTTGCTGAGAGCCCCCACTTTCTCACAGCCATAGAGGAAAGGAAAGCGTGCAGGCTGAAGCCAGTGTAACAAGCGTGGCTGCCGGTTGTCCTTCCATTGGCCAGGCATGCGGGGCAATTCCATGTGCCTGGCCTCATGCCACCCCAGGCCTTGCCGGCATAGTGTCTCAGCATTCCTAGTACATGGTTTGCCTTGCGGCAGAGTCTCCTTGTTCTGTGGGTAGGTGGGAATGAAGAGACTCCTCTCCCTTGTAGCCTAAACTGTGCTATGAACTTACTTAACCACTGGCACACGGCTCAGTTTAGCAGCTGTATGGCTGAGGTGCTGTTCCCAGCTGCCTATAGACTGGGTTTCAGGTTCAGGTAATTGAAATTATCCCCTAGCAGCTTTAAGCAGCAGGTAGTTCATTGCCATGATGTATTTTGTGATTCCAGCGTTGCTCGGGCTGACCTGCTGCCACCTGTCTGCTGGCTTGATTGGGCAGAGTTACTGCCCGGGGTCCAGAGGTCTTCCCTTCAAACCTGGGCTCCTCTGCCTCTTCAGCTATTATGCATGTACCCTGTGTGTTAACGTTCATCATCCTCTATCACGAGCCTTGCAATGTCTGCTCAGCTCAATTTTCGTCCCCCTGCTAGCTAGCGAGGAAGTGACTGTGCTTTCCAAAAGGGCAGGGGAAGGAAGGGAGGAAGAGAGCTAAAGCAAACAGGCTTGTGAGCCTGATGGTGCAAAGCGTCCCTTATTTCAGGCCCTCTCTTTTGTACTAAATTTAACTGTTCTTGCGAATGAGCAGGCTTGCGTTCGGCAGCAGCGTGTAGTCTGTAAACCGTCTCTGTTTCCTGCTGATTTCATGTTTTGCTAGGAAGGACGCGGCGCAGGACTTGAGATAGGATTAAGCAATGAGCATGGGTGTTAGTGGAATGACTGTAGTGAGAGACAGGCTTGTTCCCTCTCTCAGCTCTGTCCAAAGGGAGGTAGCTGTGACCTATCATGTAACAACAGGCTTTTCCTTCAGTGCTGGAGCTGTTCTCTTGTGCCACGGTTTAGTTGCCTCCCAAAATTGCCTGGTGCTGAACATTTATTAAGGGCTCCATGATCAGATGTTTGCGGTTTGACAGAAGCAGCTGACACTGGTTTAAAAGGAAATACGTTGTAATATTTCCTCCATAGAGCCACTGATGAGAAACTTTGGACAGGATTTTTACTTGACAAAATTCTGCTTTGACATAGTTGAGAGATTTCTCCCATGGCTTTTCAAATAACATCATCATGCGAGCAGTGTCTTTTGTGTCTTGAGAATCTGTCTGCCCCTGCTGCTAATTCTACAGCTGAAACCTTAACTTACTGTGGGTGACATTAGACACACTTCAGCAGTGGCAAGCTGTGAAGAGAAGTGTGAACACCCATCCCCATGGTAAGGAGATTAAGAAGAGTCAAAGTTTGTTTAATCTATGGTTCAAGTACTTTTAAAGGGATGAAACCATGTCCAAGTTGTCTGGAAGTCTGTTTTCTGCATGAAACTTGAAGAAAATGAGACCAAAGTTCAGGCAGACTTTGGGGGTTTACAATGGTGAGGGAGATCTGTTGCGTCAGTATAAGGAAAATTTAACTGAAGAAATAATTTCTGTTTTTTTCCTGTAAGATTTTCGCCGCTCCCCCCCCGCCCCCGGCTGGCTTTGGAGGTTTTTGAATAAAGATTTATATTTCTAAATTCTAGCTGAATGACAGCAACGAAACAGCATATGACATCTACTGTTTGTACAATCATCCTTAAAGTGCTCGTATATCACATGGAATAATCAGGTACGGATTTTTTTATATAGACCTGAAGTTTTCTGAAGACTGAGATGGCATTTTGGCCGAAGTTTGTATAGATGCAGCAGAGAATCATAACCTCAAGTGCAGTGCAAGAGCAAAGAGGATCCATGTGGCCTTACCCCTTCTGCTCTCAAAGCTCAGTCAGGTCCTGCTCCTCAGCCATCAAAGCTTATTTAGGCTTTTGCTGTCTACACCGGTGTGGCAAATAATAGTTAGCATGGACAACTACAGCCTTATGTATATGTTTAGAAATTAGGCCTGGCTGTCTCGGTGCTGATGATTTACCTACTCTTGGCCTAGATATGGTGTCAGTGTGTGTAAGTGAACAAAGCTTTTTTTTTTTCCTTGTTCTCTGAAACAACAGTCTCTGAAATTGATAGGTAGTAAAAGATACAAAGAAGAAGATAGGCAAATAGTCATGTGGATGCTAATGTTCTTTAATGATACAAATTGCCTGTGTAAATCTGTGTCAGGGAACAAAGCACTGGCACCTGGGATTACCCTCATCGCTGTACAAATTGGCTGCCAGGAGTTTAGGAATAATCTGTGGATATGGGGAAGGGGGAGGTAGGTCTTTTAAATGTATACGTAATGTGTGAAAACATAGATTGTATCACTTGTGCTAGATTTTTTGGAGTTGGGGAGTGTGGTGTGGGGTTTTTTTGTTGTTTTTTTTGAATAGTGGTATAAATTGCATGCCTTAAATAGCATCCTTTAGTAGAAAAAAAAACATCTTGAGAGATTGACCACTAAAGATGTGTCCCCACTGCTCTGGCAGTATACCTTGTAACTCCAGTTCCCCCACTACTCTCTCTCCTGTTTATATGCACATCCTTACCTCCACTAGTGTTGCTTTCTCCTTGAGCTTAAGTGGTTGAAACTCCTTGTCGCCAAAGCTCAAGTTATGAAAATAGTAGAGAGTGAGCAATCCTAGTTACATTAACTCTGCAGCTGCTGATGCAGTCATTGTGTGTAGCTAATCAAATACCTCTGTTTAACCTGAGGGTCACTTTTGCTTGGTTTTGAGCCCCCAGTGGCTTCAGGTAAGCCCCTGGACTTTGCTCTGGAGCAGATAAAGAGCACTCATGCATTCCCTTCTGCCTCGTCTGCTTTGGGATTGTAACTCCTGGTGGCAGGGTGGTAAGGAACAGCAATTAAATCCCTGCAATTGTTTACTAAACCCTGAGCTTTAACTAATTTGTGGTTCAGTATAAATTGAAATGAAGAGATTACAATTGACTCCCATTAACTAACACAGTTGTAAAATTTACTAGCCAACATTTGCTTCAGGACAACTGCTTTGGGTGATTTTCCTAGGCTGATACACCACTTTTGAGACCAATGGCATGCCGTTTGTTTGGTGCAGGATCTGTGTAGTGCCTGCGTAGTGTCTGTTCTCATGTGTACTGAGATAAGTTAGTTTGTATTAATACAAGACAAAAAAACCCCTAGCATAGCAATGAGTTTTATCGCAAGCCTAGCATTGAGTTTTCTCTCTGTAAAGAATGGGGTAGGCTTTGTTTAAGTCAGCTGGTGTTAATGGATCCACACTGACCAAAAGAAATCTTCCGATTTTGGTTTAATCAGAAGGACTAATTTTGCCAGGATGTAAGGGTGGAATAAAATGTTTTTCTTTGAGGGGAAAAAAAGACTGCTTTCTTCATTGTATTAATAGGCACCTGTAGGTATTCTGAATAGTGAACACACACATACTTTGGTCTCTGTTCTCTAGGATTTGCTGAGGTATTTGGATTTGCAGTTGTTGTGTCTGAAGTCTGTGCATCTAGTGCCCTTAGAACTTTGTGTTTCCATAGAGAGGGGAAAAAACCCCGCCACCTTTAATAAAAAAGATGTTTATGCTTTTTTATGGCTTTCATAGTTAAACCTTGAAGGTAAGAGTCTTTGCTGCTTCTACAGACCAGGGAGCTCATGGGGTTTCCTCCCACTTGCTCTCATGAGTGTCTTGTGTTTCCTTTCCATCCCCATCAGTAGATCTGATTCTCTTCTGTGTTCGTTGCTATATCTGGGGCTGTTGATGTTTCCTGTTTTTATTTTCTCCCATGTGCTAGGGAATTTGTGCCCCTAAATTCTCACCTGTCTCTCAGTAACAGGCTTCCTCATTCTCTCTCCAAACTAGGAGCTCTCTACATCTAATAATCATTTCTGTTGTGCCAAGGGTGCTGTATGCATCTCCCAACAGGGTTGCTGCATTTTTTTCAGCTGTTCTGTAATTATGGGCTTAGCTATGGCAAGGGGTATTGTCATGCTGCAATGTATCACAGACTATGTCACCAGCCAGCTATTGCAAGTAATAGGAGCAGGTAGTTCTGCTCACTAAAGATACCAGTATCTCCATTTCCCAATTCTGCAATATCCGGTGTTCAGCAAAACCTGTAGTTCCCTGTGGCAGTAGGAATGTGCATGCTTGCTCACAGTTATTTTTTAATATTATTTCATTCAACATCAAAGAGTAAGATCTTGCATTTATTTTTACAGACTTGCAGGTTGAGATGAGCTTCAGCACAGGTTCCTGATTATTACTATAAATTTTGACATTAAGCTTGAAGTTGCAATGGCTATATGTAACGATATGCATATATAAGTAAGTGTATGTGTGTATAGGCACGTTATGTGTTGAAAGATAGCAAAGCTTTGCCTGGGAGCCTGTCCACTCTTCCACCTACATCAAATAATCCAACAAAAAGTTTTAGGTTTCTGTACAAACCAGGCTACTCTGCTCTGGGGCCTTGGATCATTGTATTTTTATTGCTAGGATTCCAGTCTGGATGGGGTTAAGAAGAGCAGAAGCTTTTGGGGTAAATAAATAAAGAAGTATAGTTTTCTGTGGCAGCTCACAAATTTATGTAATTTTAGCACTGGATTAGCAGGCAGGAGGCAAGTGGAGTGGTTGCTGGTTGCATGATGAATGCAGTTTGTTTCGTGGATATCATCCTGTCGCGCATACAGCGTGCACCGTTCTGTCTAATTCAGATTGGATAATTCAGATTGGATTCTCCTGGTGCGAAGAACCATGCTTGCCATCAGTGGGGTATGTCTGAGCCTAAAAGCGGCTCAAGGATGCATGCTGCAGAGGAGGAGTCTGCGTAGGATGGCTGCATTGTGCCCATGAAGTCTGATCCACACAAGTTTTAAGCATCCAGGCTGTTATGAGGGATCCTTTCTCACACTGCTATGTGGTTATGTATGTAGATATTACTATTGAATTCCTCCATGGTGGCCACAGGGGGAAGCTGGACCAGCTCAGACAGCTTACAACCATAGGGGATGGTGTTTCTGTGGGGCTTGCAGGGTCAGGAGGGCTGGCTGTTCCCATTTAAGCTGATTTTAAGGGCTCCCACACAGCTGCCTTTCTGGTGTAACTGGAACCTGGCGAATGATTTTTTTTTTTTTTTGCTTGCAGGTGTGTAAGCAGTGGTGCCCATTCAGTTGTTGTGCAGTGAGCTTGTAAATCCCTCATAAATTGTTTGTAAATCAATTGGGGATCCTTCTGGCTGACAGACAGATCCTGTAAAAGAACATCACCCAGCCCTGCTGAGGCAGCCCTGCAAAAAGCCCACGCCTTCGGGAGCAAAACCAGTTGCCAAAGAAGCAGGTGTGTCACCTCAGTGGCCCATGAGGAGCAGCTGTAAGCTCGAACTTTGCCCATTTATTTGCTCAAGGTTTTATCTCATCCTTTATTATACAGCCCAGTGAAAATGAGTATTTACCGCATCAGTTAAACCGGGGCCGTCTGAGTGGCAGGCTCTGTGTGTGCTAGGTGGCCTCACAGGTGAGAGAGCGGAGCGATACATGAGTGTTGGAGGGGAAGGCCATGCTTTCTGTGCCATCGGAGAAGATAGGGACACCTGAGTAAACAGTGGGTACCCGAGGCTGTGTGGGTAGGATGACTGGTTTGGTACACTTGATTGATTTTTATGCCCCCCCCCCGAGTCAGTCAGTCACTCATTAAAGTCACTTTTCAACACAGGGCTTCTGGCAGAAACTTTGCCCCTCTCCTTTCTGGCTCCTTGGCCTCAGCCCCCCCCCCCCCCCCCCCCCTTGTTTTTTTCTCATGCCCATAGCATTTTCATTCTGTGGGGAAATTCTGATATAAGAGCAAGACAAGAGCACTCTGAACGGAAAGCTAAACTTGCATGTTATTTTTCATTTTGCTTCAGGATTTTGAATGTGGATAGCAAAATTAATACTGAAACAAAAATTTCTTCTGAATCGAAGACCAAATGTTCCACTTGGAAAGTGTAGCAGCACAGTGTGCTGCTGTGCTTGAGATAAGTTATTCTGAAAAAAACTCCAACAAACCTCAACATTAAAAAAACCCCTATGTAGTAATTGAAAGGGCTATTTTTGGTGCAATGTTTTGATTTTTAGCAAGATTGTGTGTATTGAGGGAAATATTTACTATAACATTTGTTACCACTTCTGGTCTTCAGATCTCTGGCAGTGGACTTAYAGCCAGGCAGTTGCAATTGATGAATAATTTTTTGTCTAGTGCGTTGTAAGAGGATAAAGGAGCATAATTTTCTAGGATTAGGAACTGTTTGGTGTTGGAGGTAAGGCATCCATATCCACATATCCCAGCCTTGGTTGGAAATTAGGCACGTGTATATAGGGGAAGTGGCATGACCTAATATGCAGGGAGCCAGGTGGATGCTCAGAAGACCTGCTTTCTGTCCCTGGCTGTGCCTGACTTTGAGCAGTTCATTTGACTGCTCTGTGCCTCAGTTTCTCATTTTATCTGCCACATAACTTATCTATTTAGATGTTAAACAATTTGAAATGGGACTGCCTTTCACTATTCAAAACAACTGCTCTACTTCAACACAGTCTTAATAATAAACATAAACAGCCATGGTCTTTGGATATTCAAAATAAATTTAGGAAGATTCTGGTTAATTTTTGATTTTTCAGCTGCATTACCAAGGGTTGATCTTTGGACCTGTATAACCAAACTTTTTCCTTATTTGCTTTCTGTTATTCTGCCTTTCGAAGGACTTTGTGGAAAAGAAAGCAGCATAAAAATCACACAACCGGTTTGGCAGGTCCTGTATAAACAGGAGAAATGCTAGGAAAAGGCTAAGTCTTTGTTGCCAGCTTTAAAAAAAAAAAAAAAAATCCACTTAGTTTTCCCCTAACGAAAGCCTCAGCCATTGCTATGTGTGAGCAGGACTGTGGGGAAGGGCATGTGGTGGATGGGGCTGGGGGATGCTTGCTAGAAGGGACATGTGTGTCCTCAAATGCTGGGAATGTTYCTATTCTTGGGCAATTGTCCCAGTCACCTTCTTGGCTGTAGGAACAGAAAAAATGTTTTGTCATGCTTCTTGTAGGCAGGTTTGGTGGTTTTTTTTGTTTGTTTATTTGGTTTTTTTTGCCTTCTCCCATCTCCTCTGACAGTCTCACAGCTCAGCTCGAGTGTTAAACACACCCTGCTTGATTAGACGGGGGTGATTGATGCCCCCTTGTTTTGCTTTGCCTGTGCCAGCAGAAAGCTGCGCTGGTTTTTAAGGCCATTTAGCTGTGAGTTGGGTTGGATAAGGAGACCTGCCTTCCTAACTGGATCTGTGCTGTTGTGTAACTGTGGGAAGGGTTGGAGTGCCTCTGTCCTGATTCTTGTGGCAGAAGAGGGACGTGTTTCTGGAACGGGTTCACAGCTCTCTTCTGGTGCAGACCATCTCTGCTACGCACTTGTGAGTTCAAAGATTTCAGTCAATGCTTTGACAAGGAGGAGCATTGGAAATCAGAAGTGCTCATGGGGAGGGTATTTAAAATCAATGCTAAAAGGCAAAGTGAAATGATGCCTTCTCAGAGCTTTTCACGATGTCCATGGCATTTTACTTCTCTCTTGTAGTTCATCCTTCTGTTTCCAGAGCAGCAACATAACCCCAGAAACATGGCCACGTGGGTAGAGGGTCAAAATGGGATTTAGGCAACTTGCTGCTTCTTCCTGCACCTCTGTTCCTAATTGTAAAATAGGATTCAGAAAGATCCTTCCTCTGGTGCTTCTCTATCTTGACTATTTTGGCTTTGAGCTCTTCAGGGCTCTCTTCTGCTTGGTGTTTCTGCGGTGCCTTGGACAATGGCCCCATGGTTCAGTTTGCCTCTGAGTGCTACCACTGTATAAATGTCAAGTCCTAACGGTTGGGTTCAGATCCTGATAGAGTTCTTAGGAGAGAATATTATTTTCTGAGGTGTCGAAGTAGGTTTTTGCTCAGCCCCTGTACTCCTGATGGGCTAATGACCTAATCTACATATGTTTTGGTCCCTTCACTTGTAAAGGTGAGTGTAATAACGCTTCTCTTCATTGCAGGAAAGTGGTAAAGGTATTATAGGACATATTTAAATAGTGTAATGGTGAGGACTGTGGACAAGCCTTCAGATTGAGTCAAAACAGGCCCAGGACTAGCACTTTACTCTTTTTCTTAAAGATGGCTGCAATTTACTCCATTTCAGCTGGCTCAGTTCCCAAGCTTGTCACTTATGTAGTGAGGCAATATTTGCAGCTCATAAGCAGTCTTATGGTAAGGGTGGAGTGGCTCTCACTACAGTGTCCATTCAGTTGTGAACCAGCAATGCTTAGCTGTGAAAACAAGCCAAAGATAACCAGAGTGAAACTTCAGCACTTCTCTTCTGCCAGGAGCAACGTCATAACCAATGCCTTGGGATTATGAAATAAAACAAAATAATAATTTGAGGAAGAACAAAAAGCAATGCAAAGGTTGAAAGGAACAATTAAAACAATTGGGGAACTTAATGAACAGGAAAAGCTATGGCAAAAGGAGAGCAGCTAATCTGAGATTTTTGTCCTTAGCCATCCCAGGGCTTGACAGACCTGTGGGCTCAGCATTATCCCATTGCCCTGTTGGCACAACCAAGGCAATGAGGGCTGCGATAATGCCACAACTTGTTTTGGAGAGTCAGTAGCAGGTCTGGGAACAGATTCCTGCCCTTCTCACCATTGCTCTTCAAACCTCTTCTGCAGAGCTTGTTTTTTCCTGCACTTTGTGGTGTGGCATCTGCTGCCCAGCCCCATACAGCAGCACTATGCAGGGGGTGATCCACTTCTTGTTCCCCTTCTGAGTGCTGGGAGTGCTGCTGGAATTTCCAGAGTGAAGGAATAAGGGCTGTGTGGGATGTACCCTGTCACATGGACAGGTTGTACCTGGAAGGCATCTCTTGTTTTCAGAGCAGTTGGGAAAGGATTGCTAATAGCACTCCTTACACAACAGAATATTCACCTGCTTAGTTCATTACTTATTAGCTCCAGGCAGGGACGGTGCAGATTTGTTAATGGTAATGGCCAAATCATTAGAGTGTGCAGCATTAATGGAGGAGAAAGCATTTAATAAAGAGCCATCACTCGACCCTGTCATTGTCCCTGGAATACAGACCATATTGTCAAAATCAGGCTCTATTCTCCATCACCTACCCCTTCTTAAAAGGATGGCTTGCTTGGGGCTTCAGCTTCTTTTCAAACACATGTGAAAGCTCATCTTTTCTTCTTTTGAATCAGATATGCTGTACCATGCCCAGCTGTTTCTGTACAAACATATTTAAAAAGTCTCCTTAAAGTTCTGCCAATCCTGATGGTCCTTCCAGCACAGAACCGTGTTTTAGAGGAAATAAAAGATTTTGCTGTGCCTCAAGCTACCCCCCCAGGTGGTTTGTTTACTTTTTCTGAGTAATATCCTGTGTCTGATGCATTAATCAGCAAAAGGTTCAGTTTCCTCTAGTTTGCGTTCTCATACCCATAGACTGCTGACTGGAAGGACCTTCCAAAAGCTGCTAAATAGCTTGTTAAATAAATTGTAAAAAATAATCTGATTCTTCTACAGATTGACCTGCCTGCAGATTTTTATTTCTTTTGATGTAACTCAGCTGCCTTCAGAGGTCTCCTATTGCAGCTTAATATTTTAATCACAGCTTCTCATTAGCTCATCCTTCTGCAATATGTCTTCCAGATTATCTTCCCTTTCCTCTGTTTTTATATCCTTTTGGCTGTTGAGCTGTATCTATCATATCTCTCCATCTCTGTAGTTCCTTTATTCCTTCCTTATAAGCTAGATCTTCTGACTCTTGTAAAACTTGTCTATCTTGCATATATAGATCTCTTTCTGTGTGTGTGTATATATATATATATGATGTAGATGAAGAGCCTGCAAATGTGAAGGATGCAATATTCTGAGTGAAATCCTACCAGCTGTTTTTTAGGTACTCTTCTTTGTCGGCTAGAGTTTCCTTTTTAGTCACACTGATCTCATGTTGTTCACGTTAAAGTGGCTGGAGTAGGTGAAAGATAGTGGGAGGGGAAGATAGTAATTTGATGTTTCTTCCATATTCAATTTCTGTACAGTAGCCAAGGTCAGTGCAAGTATGGTCCTTTTTAGGAACTCCCTCTGCATTTAGTATGCTGGGGGTCAAATAACCTGAATCCTGATATTTTATGGTGGCAGACATCCATCGCCGCTTGTTTCTGGACTAGCTTATTAAGACAGTCTTTRAGAATAGGTTTTTTATTTGGCTGTCTCTCCGTGGATTCTGTCAGTTTTCCTGAGCACCCAAGTGGATCTGCCCATTTTTTTACCAACAGCCCTTATTATAGCTATCCTTTTCCTGGGCTAGATTACCTCTGGAAGGTTGCCTTTACCTACTTAGTGGTGTTGTTGAACACCAGGGTACAGCATACTCCCTGCTGTGCTGTGGGTTACTTTACTGGGTTACTTCTGCACCACTGGAACCTTTAGGAGCAGCAACTGTAAGGTGTAGGGTTAGACCTCCTCATGGCACCCCCAGGTTTCTCTGTGTATTTGGTATGTCCTTTTTCATGGAAAGTCTGCCAGAAGTGTGAACTGTGATGAAATGCTGTCGTGAAAACGCAGTGGTGCTGTGTATGCCAAGTGTTTTGTTTTGCTGGTGAGGAAAGTTGTAAGGATGTCAACCTTGCAGGGTTAAACTGTTGTTTCACAGGGTAGTAAGTAGGTATACCAGTTCTCTGGTCTGAAATGGTCTTCCAATGCCAGAACCCAAGCCTGTGATCAGGGTTGTCTTCTCGGTGCCTCCAGCGGTGGATAACTTCTTCGTAGAGGAGAGACGTTCTCATGCTTACCAGGGTAGGCACCTACCTGATGAAACATAAACAACTTTTTTCCAGTTTGTTATAGTAGCTGATCTTTGGGTGTGCCTATATTTTCAAATGGTAACAGATACAAGATGATTATGGCATATCATGATGCAATTTGTTTCCAAACAGGCATATATACACACTGTTTACCCTCAGGTTCCAAGTTATTTCATGTAGATCAGGAGAGAGAGTAAACTTAAGTGACTGAACTGGAGAAGATAAAGATTGAGGCCCATATGTGGACTTTACTTCCACTAATGTAAATCAGGACCAGAATCATTGTTTTTTAAAAAATCACTGGAAAATTTTGCATGTATAGATGGGAGCAGAGTCCAGCCGTGCAATGGGACCGAGAAGGGTCATTTCTTATATTTTTAAATTGTATTTTTAAAAGCTGTATTTCAGAGTATTGTAGCTCCTCAGGAATTTTGTTTCCATCACTGACTGAGGATTAAAAGAAGCAATGACTTTTATGTGAATTACTCTCCCATGATTTTTTCCACTACTTAATTGATGGGCATGTGGGTAATCCACGGCGGTGAATGAGTTGACCTTGTCCATGCGACGGTTCTGACCTGTGGTTCATGCTATGGAAATATTTGATATCCCCTGTTGTGAAGGATCCTGTTCACAGTAATTGTAGCTTCAGTAAAAATGTTCAGAAAGCAATACTCATCCCTTGTAGAAAGACCAGAAATGATGCTTGTCCTGGAAATGTGTTTGAATACATAGTAGCATTGCAGCTTGCCAGTATGGTGACAGCTCCATAATGCAACCAAGTGAAAACACTTGTGCTGCCATGCCAGCCCTGAGATGCTGCAGAGGAGCTCCAGGATTCTCCTTTCCCGTTACACGTGAGAGGGCAGCTCCCTGTACACCATGCTTCCCATTAGTTTTCCCATCTCAGTTTCATGGCCTCCAGAAATTTTGCACTGAAATGAGTGCATGACTCCAGTCACGGGTGTTCAGGGTGTGAATTCCCACGCGTACAGGCAGGGTTGTACAACCACTGTATGTTACAGAGATGAAGCTCCCCAGCACTCCCTATTTTAGAAAAGAGAACGCGAAAAAGATGCAGTGAAATATCTCTGACGTGCAGATACCTAAGCCTGGAAAGTCTTTCTCTGTTGCCCTCCCTGCTTCCCTGCAGCTTACTCACTGGCCACAGTACTTCAAAGCCTCACGTGTTTTTTTTTCTAGCTGTGCAATAAACTCTCTCTTAGCCTTCTGTGGCGCTTTGTGCTAAGCAAGTGTGCTAACAAAATCATGATGTAGGTGCAAAAGGGGTTGCCCTGTGCCTCAGAGCAGTGGCCCGCCTTTCTCTGTGCCCTGCTTAAACAGAGATCAGCAGCAAGTTCTTCGGAGGAACGTTGCAGTGACAACCCCATAATGCAAATTTTGGAGTCAGATGTGGAAAGGAGCCGGGGGCAGATAGTTTCTTAACATCAGGCAGTTGAATCCGTGGTTGACTTCTGCCTTGAAGTAGGAGGTCAGGTGGGCCAAGTCCCAGCTTTACTGCCTCTTCTTAGAGCCTTGCTGCAGAAGGGTGGGTGGAAGGGTCTCCCACTTCAAAATGATAAGGCTTTACTCCCGTTTTGGGGTGCGATGATTCTGCTTCCAAATTCTGAACCAGAATCTGCCTCCCATATGTATTTTGTGCTGCCTAGCTGGGATATCTATGGATAACATTATTATTAATATAAATGACTAATCCTTTCTTGAATCTTATTAAGCTCTTTGCCTTAGTATTACCTTGTAGTTTTACCTGATGTTATCTTCCCACAGCCTGTTCTACTCTCTATTCCCCCATGTTATCAGTGACCTCAGTGAAGAAATACTTTTTAAGCATGTGGTTCAGCTAGTTTTTTGCTTCATTTATATTTGCTAATTTGAGATATTTTGCAGCACTTAGACAATAATGCAACCGTATCACAGCATTTTCAACAACAACATTGACCTCCGCAAGCTGCCTTTTCACAAAACTTGAGTGCATCAATATTGCTGTCTGTACGATTTTAATTTAATTAGAACAGTGGCTGTAATCATTTTGGGAGAAGCATGAACTTCCCCACGGTCTCCTCTCCCCTTCCCTTTTGTGATGAACTGTTGCACCTCTGTGGGTTTTTTTTTTTTATTTGCTTGAGTAAGGATTGAGACGTGAGAGGGTAGCCATCTCCTGCCCCTGTGCTGGGAGGTTTGTCAGAGGCAGGCTGAAGGGAGGAGGCAGGGAGGAACTGAACTTCACAAAATCACTAAGGTCACCAAGACAATCTCTGCTCTCTGTGCGCAGGAAATGAGATGTTAATCTTTTCCCAGTGCTGCTTTGCATAAGGTCCATTCCAGAGAGCTGTGTTTGTTTTAATTTCTCTAATTACTGATAGTGTGCTGATTTATGCTGCTATAGATTTGACGTGAATTGCTATATTAATGGGATCAAAAATGAGGAGAAGTCTGCCATGGAAATGAAGACGACGACAGCAACTGGGGGAAGGGAGGGAAGTGGAGAGTTTAATTCATACCCTGGTACTGCAGAGCTCTACTTTGCTTTTTCTGGAACCTGATCCTTTGTCTCTGGCAGAAGTTGGAGTATGCAAGCTATAACATTGACTAAAAGCCCAAAATGTTTTAATTGTGTACCCAGTGCCATACAGTCTCTTAGGGGCTCTGATTTCCCCCCTCCTCCCTATGGTAGACCCTGTAACTCATTTCATAGTGGTCTCTTGGACTTTCATATCCAGCTATACAAAACACCAGTGCATATGTCTGTCTTCCCTTTCCTCTTCCCCTCACTTGCTTCCCTAATGATTAACTTACTTGAATGTCCCACTGTCATCCCCTGTGCTATTCTGTGCCTGGTTTGCTGGCATTGCCCTGCTGAGTGCCCAGATGTGCAGGGCCTTCTGAATCTTTCCTGCAAGCACCTCATTCCCCCCCAAAGACCCTTTTCTCTAAGGCCACTTTTTTCCCCTCTACTGTACCCAAGGCACCTACTCCTAGGAGGATCCATGGTAGCAAAAACAGGACACCCCCCCCCCAGCTTGTCTTTGTCCCTTGGCTTGTCTTTCCCCTTTCCCTGCCTCGGTGTACTTGCTGAAAGAGATAGCAGCCCTGGTTCCGTGTCCTTGCAGAGTGGAACATCCTCCATGATTTGGGGTATACAGGGTTGTGTCCAGAACACCAGCTTTCACAGTCCTGAGAGCTACAACCATACGTTTCAAACCTGGATTTGCACAAGGCAAGGGCATGTTATTCAGGATTTTAAGCCTAGGGCTTCCCCAAAAAACTAAGAGGGCACCAGAACATTTACACACCTGCTAGCGCTGCCCTCTCTGAGCACGTGTCCCACAGGCGAGGAGTTGGAGCAGGGTAATGGGATGATACCCAGGGAGCTGGAAGATTCCCTTAAAGCAGCATCCCACTACCACTGTCCTGCGAGTAAGCAAGGATGGCCTGTTGAGGACAGGACAGGTAACTTTCTCCCTTTTTTACTTCTAACTGTTGGCTTCCTGATAGTTACTGCAGCACAAATCGCTGTATCTTCACCTTGTGGTAATGCCTGCTTCTCTGGGGAGCAGGGAGAGTCCGGGCCGTTTGGAGAAGCAAAGATGAACTGCAAATGCAACAAGACAGGTGTGGAGTGGCACATGTACACCAGCAGCCTGGGGGGCAAGCGCATGTCAGCTTTCACTCTTGGTTAACTTCGCCCTGTGTAGTATCATCACATGCAATACAGGAGTAGGTTTTCACACAGTGATAAGAGGCAGCTGCCTTTTATGTCCAACGCAGGGTATTTGCAGACCATGTTGGCCATTCTGGCTTCCTGGAAACTGCTGCATAGGTAATGTGTTTCTTTGCTTTATCAATTAAAAAAAAGTCATTTTAGTATACCATCCTATCCAGCTACTGAAGTAGTCATGGCAGTGGGACAACATGAGGGCTTGCTTAGCATGCTTTCTTACATATTTTATTTTCATTTCTGCAAAAACATGTATGTCCTTTGTGCCTGCCACCTGAGTGGAGTTAGTAAAGGGACAAAAAGACTATCAGACTGCAAGCTGATACAAGCAACATTCATGATGAAGGCTGCTGCTTTGGAGTTTAGAAGGGCATAATTTTAGCAAAAGCGTGAAGCTATTTTTACTTGCAGCCTCACTCATCCTCAACTGTTAGACTTTTTTTAAAAGGCAACTACAGATTTAATTTTGCAATTTTGACTTTTTAAAATTATTATTATTTTTGCAGTATGAATTATTTGTGTTCCTGACAGGATTTTCTAACTGTTCAGGTAGATTTTTGTCTGTAAAGGATCTACGCCAATTCTTCAACCTGAAATCAGTGTGTGCTTTGATGGCTTTGGGAGTCTAGTCAGCTGTTACGTACACTCCTACTAGATAGTCATGATCAATATAGCTTTTGAGATACCTTCCTTTTTTGGACAGGATGGTTTGATCTAAGGTTTTCTCAGCACTTGGATATTTAGCGTTTTGTACTTTTCTAGTACAAAGAGAACAAACCCATAGCTTGTCTTGATTCTTAATCACGTATTTCAATCTGTCTCTGCTAGATCGGGCAGGTGAAAGCATGCCCCAGTCTAAGCAGACCTGGCTGGTTGTCTAGGTGGCACTGTTGGAGCACCAGCTACTACTAGAGTAAACCCCAAGGAGGGTCTCTGTAGAGGATGACTTAATGCATCTCTTCAATTATTGTAGTCAAGGTAAAGTTTCATGGTGAAACTTTCCTGACTCACTGTGAGCTGAAGAAGCCTTTCAAAAACGATGACAGCAAGCAATATGCCAACTGTTTTATCCACCTCATTGTGGCTACTGGCAAAATACTAGGGAGCTGCTATTTCGAAGTTGCTTGTAGATGGCAGTTGTTTGGGGCCGAGCATTTGGCCACTTGTGGGTTTAAATGTTTATAGAGTCCCCTGGCAGGCAGCGAATCTGGAATGTGGTAATGCCAAGCTCTTTCCTAGCACTCATAACCAATAATGTCAAAGGAGTACACCAAATGTGTATTGATTTAGTCTCTCTTACTAGTAGACTAAGCTGCAGCAAGGCTGTTTGTTCAAGTACACACAAGGTTCGTGCTGGTTCTGCTACCAGCACTACCTATCCTTCCTCCTAAGCTGTTGCTTGAACAACCCTACCATTGAACCATCTATTCTTGGCCTTAATGCAAAGGGAAATATTAAACTGACTGGTTAGGAAACTCTTTCAGAAAAATTCCTAGTAGCAGAGTATCTGGTTGCATAACCTTAGAAGCATGAGATACCAGCCATGTTTCTGTTTGATGGATCCCATAGAGAGAAGCCCTAGGCAGTTTTGGAGTTGTGAAGATCTGTTCTCAGTGGTGTAAGCACAACAGGTACCTCCTGGAAGCATGACTCTAAAAAGCCTCAAAAAGCCTGGAGGAGAAAATGTGACCTTGTGCATTCACGCGTCTGTGTAGGCCAGGAGTTGCGTGTGGCTGAAGCACAGAGCTACGGTTGGTTGCAGAACTGGACTGATGTTTGCAGTTCTGCTTCCAGCCACATTACTGACTCATGCTGCAAACAGGGATGAAGCTCATTTTTCCACAAGCCCAGTGCCTTGACCTCCTTGTGACATTAACCATTCCACACCTTTTGGAAATGTGGCCAGGACAGTTACAAGGGCTACTTTTTCAGGATGCACTTGTTAAATGTATTGCCCTTGAGAGGCACATGCTGTCCTTTTTCAAGACAGCTTAACTCTGAAATTACTTAGCTCATTTGAGCTTTGCTCTTTCTGTAACTCAGGTTGTCCGTGTGTCTAATAAAAAGAAAAAGACTTACCTAATGTCTGTAAATTGCTTTGATATTTGGGTTAAAGGTGCTGGAAAAAAAATGCGGGATTAGATTAGAGGACATTTCAAAGGTACTAGTAAGAGTCGGATAGCTAACTCCCCTTTGTGCCTTGTAAAATGTGTTCTGCAAATATTACCAATTCACACATTACTGTGGACGTCCAAGGTGTGTGGAAAAAGTAACTGCGTTTCCATAACTTCTTTTTGGTTTTTACTGTCCCGTTCTTATGAATACTAGGAAACAATGAATCAAATGTATTTATTTATAACAGTAAATCTTTAACGAAGCTGTCTTGGTATAAATCAGGTTACCGTATGCCTTTAGGAGGTTGATCAGTGCGGAGAGAAAGGCAGCAGGTACTGGAAGCATAATGTCTTAGTTTGATACAGCACCTCCTGGATGTTGAGGGAAGTGCATAGGGTTCTGGATTTAATTTCATCTTCTGCTTGCACTTTCTTCCTGCTGTTGGCCAGTGAAAAGGCCCTTTGAAGCCACTTAGCCCTTGTCTTTGCAGCAGTGATTCAGTATTTCTGTGAGCATGAAATGTGACCTGAGGTTGGACTGTATCCTGCATTCTTCAGGAGGGAGGAAAAGGATTTCAGGTCTCCCATCTATGCTCTAGTGCCTGTTTGCAGAGGCAGGCATCTGCGTGGCTATGTTGCAGAAGTGTTCCTCTTTTTATAAATATCTCATTCAATAAACAAAACGAGCAGCTGCAGTGTGGTTCGATTATCTGAGCTGTGGATCGCAGCAGGAAATCCTAGGAAGTGGCTGGTCTCGGTGCAAATCGCTGGTATAGGCACCAGTGGTGAGAAGGTGCAAATGGGCAGTGAGACTGCAGAATGGGCACAGAGCGCTGCACCTCGCGGGAACTTGAAGCATAGAGTGAGCTGCTTCAGGTCAGGGAAAGAGTTGCATAAGTTGAAAGCAGAATAATGTTTTGTAGCTCCACAGATGCGTCGCTCACCACATCTTAATGAACCTCCCTGTTTGTTAACTAAGAAAAACTAAATTCATCTGAGCTAATGGATTGCTGTTGCCTGGACAGTGATGAGTAGAAAGAAACTGAGTGGACACAGCAAGGTGTTAAAGGGCTTTGTGGGAGACTGGAATATAAGATTGAACAATTTCTGGTTAAAAAATACTGAGCTGAAAGCCATGGAGGTTGTACTCGCAGAAATAACAACATAGTGGTGGTGGAGCGAACCAGGCCTGTCTTCCCACTCCATCTATACCCAGAATAATTAGTGTTGAGATGGATCATTTATTCTCCACATGCTGTCAGTCTTCTCTGCCATGACCGTCACTGGTGGCTATAGTATAGTGGCGGGACTCCAGATGTTGAGGCAAAACTTCTGGTTCTGCATGAGCTCCTGAGCAGCAAGCTGATAGAAGCACCTTGCACCAGAATAAGCTGGGCTTGCTTTGAAGTGGTGGCTGAGAGATGCAAGACTTTCCAGGTGCCCCACGGCCCATTTCTTTTTGGACATGTCACCTAGTCTGCCTGAAGAGTTTTCTGCTTTGGTACATTTGGTTATTTACTCATGTTGTACAAATGTCTCCTTCCCTTTGCTGGCAGTGAGGTGCTAACATTACGTTTTGCAGGTGCCTCTATCAGCCCCAGTCTAGTTGCCTGCCGCACGGCCCTGATAACGTTGTGGTTCGTAATGGAAGTAATTACCTTCTCTTGCTCCAGCACCAAGTTTGTTTTTTCCATTTGCCAGAGATCGGGGTCAGGGTGGGGAGCTGCACATGTACTCCCCTGCAAATGTTCAGAAATACAGAAGCAAAAGGAGCTACCTTCATGTATGTGGATGTAAATCCATGCTGTTTGCACTGCTGTCATTAAATGTCAGCAGCACGGTTTTGGGGAATAACATGCATTGCCTTCCAGGAAGCATATGATAATGATGTTTTTTATGCTTCTGTAAAATTGTGGCTATGTTTATTTACAAAGGGTATAATTTGTGCTGGAGTACAGGCTTAGAATATGGAAGAATTTTCCCGTCAGATCAGATGAAATGTCATTCTTAAATTTATTGGCAGACATTTTCAGAAATAAAAACCTAAGAGTGACAATTATGAAACTAATGCAACATTCACAAATTGCCCTTTAACTCTATTTGACTGTCCTTGCGTAGCTGCTTTCTGTATGCTGACTTACTTATTTGGTTGCAAGTTAAGCTACTTCAAAGAAAGTGCTAGTAACTAGTTTAGGCAAGAAAAAAAAAAAGTACTACATTACTCGATGGTAAATAGAGTAGCTTTTAGTGATAGAGTATGGTTTTCTGCAGCAAAGAGCAAACTAATTGCTTAATGTCTTTAAAATGCTATGAAGGAGTAAACTGTTAAATACTTAATAAACGTCCTCAGATAATGACTGATTTGTTAGCATAAGATTAAGTGTTTTTGGCGCTTTCTGTAACGGTACTCATGCACATATCATGGAGTTGCTGTCAGATTTTCACCAACATAAAACTCTCAGAGTCTCCCCACTTGTGTATCACTTCCCTTTCCTCCCTCGGCAAATTTCTGAGAAGACCCTCGGAAACTTCATGGACCTTTTGAAAATTAAACCCGTCACCCTAAAAGCTGTTCGGGCCCTGGCTGCAGCACTGGGCAGCACCTTTCCCGTGCAGCATTTGCCCGCAAATGGACAGGCTGCGAGCTCTGTGGCTCCCTGGGCAGCCAGGTGCATCGCTAGTGCTGCTCGCCCCCACCATGCACGAACACTTCCTTCCTTCCACCCACTTCCCCCTCCCTGCCTTGGTTTCACCTCTGTTCCAAAGTTCATGTTGTCCTCTCTCTTTCTCTCTCCCCCCCTCCCCGCTTTCTTTTTAACAGCAGGAAAGAATTTCGTACACACCTCCAGTGAGCCCAGTACCAAATTACACTTCCTCGTCACCACTACATGTCCCAGTGCCTCGAGCGATCAGGATGGAGGAAGACACGAT
Organism: Phoebastria nigripes; assembly: GCA_035582835.1. Taxonomy (NCBI): domain Eukaryota; kingdom Metazoa; phylum Chordata; class Aves; order Procellariiformes; family Diomedeidae; genus Phoebastria; species Phoebastria nigripes. Next base: position 532,903 of record JAYKAV010001033.1, on the reverse strand, counting down.
CAGACTGCCGGCACACCTGCGTGAGTGTCAGCGCGGAAGCTTCTTAGGTTCTTGGGTTGAGGAGCGTGCAGGGCGGGGTCAGGAGGTGTTTCTATTTTTATGGAAGAGAGTGGGGAAGCCCCCTGGCTTTAGACCTTTTTTTTTTTTAAAGATCTAGCTGGTTTGATTTTTCTAAATATTCTTTTTAACTGAAGGAAATTACTCTTAAATACAGTACATTATATCCCCCGCCCCGCCCCACCCCATCCCCTGCACCCCCTGTGAAGGATTTGGCTTATTTCTCATGACAGGCACAAACGTGGAGGTTTTATTTTAACGGGAAGTGCTATATTTCCTTCCATGGTATAGGAATTGCTCAGTGATGTGCTGCGACACAAGGTTAGAGTTTCACAAACTGTGGCAAGTGGAGTACACTTGTGCTGTGGATATTTTTCAGGTTGATACGGGTCTTAATATTAAATACTCCTGGTGCCCAGGCTCCCTACTAGAGAGCGTGTGTGCTGACAGAGGCAGTGGGAGAGGAGGAAGAATGAGCTTAGCTGTGCACAAAAGGATGCTGCAAAGGAGGAAGGGCATATCGCTGACATTGGGTCAAAAACTGGAGCTGGGGGCAAGGCGAGAGCCAGGTGCTTTCTTTCTGAGATGATTTAATGTTTGAGGAATAGGAAAGGCCAAGGGCTGTTGGCCAGTGAGAGGTGAATTAGTGAGACAGGATGGGGATAAGGAAGAGTGGAATTTTCCTTTTTGGAGGGGAGGCAGTTCTGATATAAATCGAGAGGTTTTAAGTAAACTTTTGTCAGGTGTTACATTCCTGGGGTGCTTGAGCGACAACAAGCAACAGGGCCAGGAGCAAATGTAACTTTGTGCGTTGCCATCTGACAAATGGGTTTGGGATTTCAGAGGGAGGAAAAAAAAAGTCCATGTTTATCACAAGACATTCTCATTCCTGTCCTCAGCTGTCTTCCAGGCACTCTCCTTTTCTGGATGCAAACTGTGCTCCCACTGCTTCTGTAATCCCATGCTCGCTCCCTTGCTGGCCACTGAGTTGCACTGCCCCAAGGTCACTCATTGCCCACACTGCGTTCTGCATGGTCCTGTTTTTGCCTGCTGCTGCCTCTTACTCTCTTCTGCCTGTGCTGTAGCGTAGCCCAGGTTGTACTTTTTCTGTGCTTTCTGATGGGAGTGGGAGCTGGTGCTGCAGCCTTTCTGTCTGTCTGGTTGCTGCGTGAGTAACCCCGAGCTCCCAGGCCCTGCCTGCCCGTGTGTGTGGCTGCTGGCCTGTTTCCCCAGCCCGGGGAGGACTTGCCACACTTACAGGGCATTTCTAGGCTTTGCCCAAAACTTAGACACAAAGAAACCAACACAGAAGCAGTTCTTCAGCAGTTCTTTTCCCCACTGTGGTTTTTAATCCCTGAGATCTTCTCCCCCCCCTCCCCCCCATTGCATTAGTTGGTGCTATTTACTTCTGCTGTGGGAGCCACTGCCTGTCCTCTCCACAGCTAGGATCACGACTGACTTTCCAATTACTTATTGCCTTTCCCACTGGGTCTGACAGATGCACAAGGCAGGAAGGCAGAGACCCTTGATACTGAAAGGGGTGGGGTGCGGTGTTTACTACCCACTTCCTTCCCATCAGCTAGCCAGCATGCTATGTGGTGTGAAGCTTATAAGGCTTCCTCTCAGTGAAAACTTTTTATCCAGTATTTTTAGGTGTGATCCAACCTTTCACCTTGATTTTTGTTTTGGTTTTTCTTTTCTTTCGATTGGCACATTTTTAAACTTGCAAGGAGGCTTCTTTCCCATTAGTATTTCCACACTGGTCTGACTTGTAGTGTAAAAACACAGATGATTAATCATTAAATATCTGTGGAATAGTCTTCCACAAAGTTAGTGTCTCAGGTCATAGACAACATGGAGCATGTTTACATAGCCTTACTAGTTGTAGTCCCTGGCAGTATAGTATTTTGTAGCTCAGCGTGCAGTCAATATTGACCCGAACACTGTCACCGAACAACTGACCCAAACACTGTTAGAACCACTGTTTAAAGTATATAGATTCATAGCTAGGCCAGAAGGGACCATTATGAATTCCTAAAACGATCTCTGGTATAACTTCAGTTACAGAACTTTAGTCAGTAACTCCTGTATTTAGGTCCAGTAACTGTTTGAGCTACAGCATGTTGTGCAGAAAGATTTCTGCTCTTCATGTAAAGACTTCAGTGATGGGGAGGATATAAGGTCTCTAGATGTTCTTTCAATGCTTAATTATCCTCCTTATTTGCTTTTTTTTTTAGTGTCCTATTTATAGTTTGAATTAGTCAAGCTTCAGTTTCCAACTATTAGATCTCATTATCTCCTTTCCTGCTAAATATTGTCAAAAGACTACTCCTGATATAGGTGCTTTTAGATAAAGTCACTTCTTAACCTTTTCTTGGCTAAACTGGATAGGAAGAGAGGTTCTTAAAGCTGTCAATCTTCTTTAACGCTTCCAGATTTCAAATTCTGTTTGTATCATCTCTGTGAACTGTTTCCCACTTTAGACATCCTTCTTAAAGTGAGGACAACAGAACTGAAGATCATATTTCAGGAGTAGTCTTCCTAATACCAGGTACAGAAATAACTAAGTGCCTTTTGGATCTCAGGTCATGATGTTTAAATGATGTTTAAAAATTTCATGGGATTTTGCAATTCCTGCATGGACACCTCTCTTTTTTTTCTTTTTTTTTTTTTTTTTTTTAGATGTGTCTTAGAGATGGCTTTGGTCCTAAATCCAAACTGCCTTAGAAGTCAGGCGAACTAGCTGATTTCTAGTTCAGGCTGTGGTACTGTGTGTGAAGCTTGGGTTTAGATCCACAAAGTCTGAGGGTTTTCTAGGTCTGAGATTTTGTTTGGTTCCAGCCTTATTGTTGTTTATGTTGATTAGCTGAAGCATAATAACTTCTCTCAGCCCTCACTCATTCCAGTGCAACAGGGAGATGTGGTAAGTTTCTCCAGTCATACACAATGCTGATAGCTTGTCAGGCCTCCACTCATTCTCTGTTTCCATGACATTCTGATGGCATTTACCGAAATAAAGGCAGAGTTCAGTCCTAACCCGTATCTTCATTTCTGCCAGCTTGCAAGTTCAAGAGCTATGCTACAGGTACAGCTGAAAACAACAGTTGGCCCAAGCGAAGGTAGAACTAGAGACAAACGTTTCAGATGGAACATGAAGTGCACTCTCTGGATTCAGAGTGTTTTATGCCTTCCTATTAGAAATTTCACTGTTTCTAATGTTTAAGAGCACTCTGAAGGCGCTAACAGCCAATAGTATCAGGACAATTAGTAGAGCAATTTCCTTTGGTGCAATAAATTATTTCTCACTGTTTGGTGAGCAAATGGGTCTTAGCTATGCTGAGCTGATTTGATCCAGAGACTGGAAAAGGGAGAAGTGCAAAGTTTAGAAGGGTGGAATGCAGATCCCTCTTTGCTACAAGCATGCGGAGGACTCCTCCTCCTCTTTGGTCAACACAGCTAGAAATACAGAGAAATCCCTTTTCCTGAGGGTGATAAGAAGGCACTTTCCCCTTCTCACACATCCTTTCTTGTTTTATTTAGCTGCTTTCTTCCCAGCCTGCCCTATTCCTGTAGTGTAGAAGTACAATGTATTCAGCCTTAACTTTAAAGCTCTGGGAGAGTGAGAATCGTTTTCTGGTAATACACACCTTTCTCTGCTATACTTCTCTGTAAGGGACTTTTGACCCCTACTTTTAAACATACTTGTTTGCCTAACATCCACTTCCTACCTAGTAACTGAGTATTGGGGGCATTGTAAACAAACTATCAGCAGGGAGCTGGAAAACCTCTATTTTAGGTATGTAGTCAGAAAGTACAGTGATCTCCAGTTCACTTTTGGTCCCTGGTGTGTATGCTGTGGTAGCTTTGCAGCATATCTGATCTCCTCTTGACTGCACTAATGTCAGATAGGAGGAGTGTTTGGAAAATGGAGATGTTTACTGAGGATTCAAGAGAAGCAAGTTCAGCTCTCACACAAGGCTCTGCCCTTGGTGCCTTCTGTGACCTTGGACATCTTGTTTTAGTTTCCTCGCTGTAAAATGAAAAAACCATGAGTGCAAAGACTCTTAAAAGTTGTGAAAATTAGTACAGTGACTGCCCAGATATTGTGATAATGAAGAATGCTGAGATAGGTGGAAGTCCTGAAACTATTTGCATACTCCTTATCTCTGAGGAAGCTTACTCCATATTACCACAGAGAGAAGGTTCTTCCTTTCTCCCTTTCTCCCTTTCTCCCTTTCTCCCTTTCTCCCTTTCTCCCTTTCTCCCTTTCTCCCTTTCTCCCTTTCTCCCTTTCTCCCTTTCTC